>BLKR01004314.1:0-112913 GCA_011170035.1 Teleogryllus occipitalis
TTTCCTTCTTTCCTCCTTTCCTCCTTTCTTTCCTTCTTTCCTCTTTTCTATCTTTCTTTCCTTCCTTCTTTCTTTCTTTCTTTCTTTCTTTCTTTCTTTCCTCCTTTCTTTCTTTCTTTCTTTCCTCCTTTCTTTCTTTCTTTCTTTCCTCCTTTCTTTCTTTCTTTCTTTCCTCCTTTCTTTCTTTCTTTCCTCCTTTCTTTCTTTCTTTCCTCCTATCTTTCTTTATTTCTTTCTTTCTTTCCTCCTTTCTTTCTTCTCTTCTTTCTTTCTTCATTATAGCGTTTCTTAGCGTCTGGAATATCAGGGAATTCAGAATGTAATTGATCTTGTAGGTTATAATAATGATAATATATAAAATAATTAATACATAAAACGATGAAACAATAATGAAATCAATGACGCAGGAATTCCGAATACCTTTTACGAACCCTCTTTGCCCCTATAAATTCCAGGTGGGGCTGATGGACTTGAATCTCGAGAGCTAACGCGCTCGCCGCCATGCCACGGGGTTCTTTCATGTGCAGAGACTATGAGAATTACCTTCCCGCTCGCTCTTTCATACTGGGGCAGTGGAACGCAATTGGGCGTCTGAACGTCGCCTCTCGCTTACCCGTTCTCTCGTTCGCTCTTTCGATCGTTGTTCCGATCGCGCTTTCGTTTTCTCTCACGTTGGCGATCTCATTCGCGCTCTCGTTCGCTCTCTGGTTCGGTCCCTCGTTCGCTATCTCGTTTGCTCTCTTTGTAGGCTCTCTCGTTGGCGTTTTCATTGGAGCTCTCGTTCGCGCTTTTGCGTTCATTCTCTCGTTCGTTTTTGTCGTTGGCGCTCCCGTTCGCGCTCTCGATCGCGTTCTCTTTTACGCTCTCGTTCGCGCTCGTGTTTGCGCTTGCGTCTGGACTCGCATCTGCTCTCTAGTCCGCGAACCCGCCTGCCGGCCTGCCTGCCCAGCAGCCTGCCCGCCTGCCTTCCGCTCTCTCCCTCGCTCGCCTGTAGTCGGACCGGCCATTTCATCCTCCCTCATTTCGTCTGTCCGTCCCAACCTACTTTCCTCTCTTCCTCGGTCTCGTCCCTCTTGGCCCACCATCCCTGGCGAGCGGACGGCGACCGCAGCGCCGCCTTGGGCCTCGACGCATTCCTGCGGCTCGTCTTCTCTTGCAGCGACGGCGTTTCTTATGCCCTGGCAGCCCCCCTCGCCTTTCACAGCCGGCGCTCCGGAATTCCTCTCCCCCACCCATCAGCGCTGCAACCCAACCGCCAACATCTGACGAAAATACGAGTACAATTTAACGTGTAATGAGTTCTATATTCATTTCTGAGATTAAGCCGTTGAGGACACGTGCGCCTGTTTGTCTTTTCCATTCCTGAGCTCGTGATTACAGTGCTGGTGTGTCTTTATCTTCGTCTTATTTTACAGGTGTCCCTTAAACTGACAAGAAATTGTGAATATTCTTTGATGAAGTTTGCTGAATGAATGTTTTACAGACGCAAATTTTCATTTATGCTTATTTGAATGGCGTCTTTGTTGCTTCCGAAAGCATATATCAAATAAGCGCTACGCCGCAGCGGGAAACGCACTGCAGCTGTGCTGCGTTAGTGTAAAAGCAGTGGGGTGAGGTCAGTAGTGGTAAGTTCCGTGCAGAGCGACGATTTTCCAGCTTGGAGTAGCGCAAGTTCGCCCTCTCTTCTTGATGTCGCAACCTCCGCACCGAAAGTAGCTACCGACCTCATCTGTCTCCTCTGCTGCTAAGCGCATTGCAGCACCGCGGCTACTTGGTGAAGCACAGTGCAAAATATTTGAATTGCGCTCCCGGAAGCAGTGAAGAAAATGGAAATTTCTTCGACGGTAAACATTTGCATCATCTGGAGAACTATAAATTAACGATAAAATTAAATAGGTTTTTGTCGGCAAATTAGAGGACTTCCTGTATGCAGGAGAGAATTGTATTTGTAATCGGAGAATTTGATTGGGAGATGATTCGTATGAGTTACGAGACATGTGGTGGTGTCAATCTAAAGCCCATAAACATGTGAATACTTTGATGTCGTACAAGTCACCGGGCTTCAGCCTTAAGCTTCGTTCAGTCGCGGTCTGGAGGAGAATTCTAGCGGCCGGCTGCTCTGATCGGTAGTTTTCCTTGGTTTCTCCGATCAATACCAGGCGAATGCCGGAGCAATACCCTAACAAACGGGTCACGGACGACGCGCGATCTTTCCTTGTTCTGATTGATTTTTTTCGTGTTTCCGGGCACGTCAACTGATTTGGTCATTAGTCCTGTAAATGTAGTGCATGTCTTTTCTCGGAAAATGGCGGTGATCTTCCCCCGCTGGATGGCGAAATTCGGCACCGACCTATCGTCGGCTAGTGGGGTTTCCCTCTAACCAGGACTCTCCCACCAGCGGGGCACTTCCTCAGCCGGGACAAGCTCTAAGCTCCGGTCTCCCGGAATGTGTGGTAATGTAGTGCATATTAGTGTAAGTGTGTGTGTGTGTGTGTGTGTGTGTAAGGGGAGAGGATAGGACAAGGAAAAGTAAGGAAAGATCGCGCGCGATCCGTGGCCCGTGGGGTACTGCTCCGGCATTTGCCTGGTGTTGATCGAAGAAACTACGGAAAACTACCGATCAGAGCAGCCGGGTGATAGAATTCTCCTCCAGACAGTGACTGAATTCGACCTAGCTGAAAAGCTAGTGTCGAAAATCCAGCCGTCGTCAGGACTCGAACCTAGAACCTCCTGGTCAGAGGCGCAACAGTGACATCTTTTGATACACTGAGCTACCGGTCCCGGTTCCTTGTCCTATACTCAGCCATTCCTTACACACAAACATGCAATATACTACCAAACATGCCGGGAGATCGGTCGGGAACTTAGAGCTTGTCCCGGAGTCAGTGGTGCCCCGTTGGTGGGAGAAAGCCAACAGAAGCCGACGGAACGCCGGCACCGGATCTCGTTATTCAGCGGGGAAAGATCATCACCACATCTCGCAATGAAACATGCACTGCGCTTACGGGACTAATAATCTTAGTATTTTACGCGCCCGGTATCTCAATCTAACAATCAATCTTAAGCTTCGCGGCCTTCAGCGACGCTCCAAACCATAGCGCCTCTGACGCAGATGTCTTTTCAATACTTCCTAATCTCTCCATCCCGATGTTAACCATTATTAATTTCTTTGTTATATATAGTGCGTGATAGGTGAAAAACATCCGCCATCTCCTCAAGATAGTATTTTGAGCTAGAAGTCTTATTCGAATTTGTTCCGAAGCATTCTTTCGACTTAACAGATTACCAATGCCATTCCGTTCCTCAGCGAACACCAATGGGGACCAATGGGGATCAAATGCAGCAGTGAATTGCAATAACTTTCTACATCTATTTACCAATATATTGATTCTCACTTAAAAATGAAATTAAATGACATTTAACAGCAAGATAGAAAAAAAACCAAGCAATCACCGTATTAATACTTACTGCTCTCAATATTCTCTCTACGATAGACCAAACGTTGTGGGGAGAATCCAAGCGACTTCTTGCATTCGCAAATCAGATATTTTAAAAGTGCAATATATCAGAGGGGACATCTCAAGTGATATAGTTCTAATACCATCATATTTATCCAGCATATTCACTGCCCATCTTCCCATCCTGCATACCCACTGCCCACACACCTCAAGCAATCCCTCAAAGTTCAATCCAGAGCAAATTTTAACAGCACAACATTCAATCAAATTCCCTGCTGAAGTAATACATCGATCTCAAATCTCCCAATTAATAAATCGCAATCCCATCGTCCCTACAATCCCGTCCTCCACACAGGACATTTTCCCTCAGTCTGGAAACATGCAATAGTAGTTCCTATTCCTAAATCCAGTATGACTCATTCTTGTCGTTAAAGCTATCGCTCAATATCCTTTCTCCCAACCCTACCTAAGCTACTCAAACATTTTGCACCAAGCTGCTGAAGTTCCTTACAATCATCATTGCCATTCCCGCAATTAAAATTTTGATTCATCCAAATTTTAAAAAATCATCTATAAATTACAATAAATTCATCTATAAATTACACTAATAAAATATTTCGCAATATATGCACTCCACATTATGCAGCTTTTGAAGCCATAGAATATTTTCAGTGCAGATAAGCAACTCGACCTCCTTAACTTTATTCATCATAGTAGAAGTTCCACAAGGTAGTTTATTATGATAACGTCTGTTCATTGTTTAACTCTACAAATTACTTCTACCCTCTATTCTGAAATATTGCTATTCACTGTCTAAGCACTTTTCACCTCTGCATCGATGCCGCAATCGCCTGCAAACAATAGGTTTTTCCAGTTTTCGAAGCTTGTTACAGAAAATGGCGAATGTACCGACACTCAGGTGAAAATTCCCCAACATTCAGGTAAACATTCCACACATTCTACATTACGAATACCCCATACAATCTCTCTTCTCAAGCTCTCAAACCCTCGTCTTCCCTGGTATCAGTCTACACAGACAGTGCGTCAGTCAGTCTTGGAGTGTACCTCCATTGCCGGCTAACTTGAAAGTACCACCATCTGTTCAACATTATCTGTTATAAATAAGATACATGCACAATTAATCACACTATATTCGTTAATCAACAGATCATCACTTAAACAAGAAATTCCGCTATATTAAACAAAACATAATTAGCCCCATTTTGACTTATACCTCTTCAGTATGGTGTTCAGCATCCACCAATCTCAAACACCTTCAAACATATCAACGTACGGCCGACGTTACTATAACGTACGGCAACATACGGCCAACGTAGGTTGTCGCAATAACCAACTTTACGGCAATCTTACCATTCAATTCCTGATATCATTCATAAACCATTAAATCGCAATTTCTTGTGAAGTATCGCTTTAGTCTCAAATGTATCCTTAATGGGACTAGGAAAAACATCTTTAAGCTTTCCGATAATTAAGAAACCTCATCCCTGTGATGTCATAAAACAATAATTCCTCTCCTCTGTACCCACTCAATCATCGTCATCCAAATATGAAATGTATAATATAAAATTAACAAATAAAAAATTGCAGAAGCACAATTGGGTTAACCTAAAATGAAAATAATGAAATAAATAAAGTATGTATTGTTATTTTCTGTAACCATCACGAGTAAATTCTTACGGCTGACAAGTAAAAAAATTATGGTCAAATATTTTACTAGGCATATAAACTTGAGTAGCGATTGTAATTATTTTGTCATCTGGCAATGAGTTGTAAAATAAGGTATATATATACTATTTATGATTTTCTTGCAGTGACCTCCTGATGCTGATCCATCTTGAATCTCTCCTATGACGTGAGTTATAGTTATAAATATCTGACACGAAAATATATATATATATATATATATATATATATATATATATATATATATATATATATATATATATCCACACTTATGTAAGTGAGTTTTGACAAAAACTTCTCGCTCTTGAATAAATATGCAAGGTAATGGTAGTATTCGAAGTTAAATGAAGATATATAGGTTTGCACGAATTATATGAATGTTTTTTCTCATTAATCGTCAATACTTTTCTGCAATCTTAAAGCTAGGGAACTATAGAATGTTTCTCCACAACATTATGATTAGTAGGTTGAATCTTGAATATCCTAAGTATTTTGAAGATGACTCGGGCAGAACTATATGATTTCCAAATGTCCCCAACAAATTATACGAAGGTTGAGGGTTCATCTATCTGGGAATTTCATTTCAGGTTTTACTGAAAGCGTTTACCAAGAGATTATTTTATAAGGGGTTATCTAGAAGTAAATATGTTCGATAAAGGGCGGACTTACTCCCTCCTGGAGTAAAGCTTGTGATAATATTAATATGCCTAGCTTACGGGTTGGTCGTGGTAATAATAACACTAGCAATTCGTGGTATGTTCAGCATTTTATCGGTGACCATAAAATCTTCAGATTTACGCTCAAATTTACGTTACTGCGACTATTCCACTGGTGAAATTAAAACAAATAGTGTTTAACTATACATACAAAATGCCCCAATTAGGGTGGTTTGTCTCAAAAAGTTTATCACTTTTTCTATACGATATTTCTTACCGCTTCTCCCTACTGGTCAATCATAAACTTCCATCGTCCTATTAAATAACCCTCACGCTTTGTAAAATCTCAAGTAAATCCCCTCGTTGCTTCGCGAATCGGGTATTTATCGACAATTTCCAAAGCACTCGTATTATCAACGATAGTAAATAAAGTAATTGTATTGTTGGGCATATTAGTACGATATTGTAGGGAGCTGCTTGCGATACATCTATTTAAACAATATTTGTATACCGTAGACCGAGAAATATGAATGCAAATAATTCACCTCAATCTAAAGAAATGACGCTTGGTGAGGTAGTTGACGCTTTGTCTTGCAGTGGCAACACCTTCACATCGTCAGTAAATATGATGAGACGTGTTTCTTTCGGTGGAATGCCAGAAAAATTAAGTTTATTCACCTAATATATTTTCTAATTGTACTATTAATACTATTACAATTAACAGAAATTATCCCGATCACTAATACGAGTTACTTTTATCCTGAATTGTTCGGACCTGATTTGTTTAGTACATTGTCATGTTTTTTTCTTAACAGACATTTGACTTGCGATGAATTGATGGTTGTTTATTTACGTTGTTATAGATGTTAAAAGCCCTTTGCTAAGCATGTTAAATTTCTAAACATAGATTGAAGTGCACTTAACAAAAATGTACGGTTGCATGTTAACTGAGGTTAAAGACGCATGTGACCGATAAAAGATTAAACGCTGTACAACATTTTTTGACTTCTACCGGATTTGCAATCCCGAACATCAATATGAAATTTGAGCTCGTTAACAGTTTTGTAAATTGAAGGCGCTAGTTGTTCATTGCTTCAACTTTATTTTTTACAAGAAGTTCTTGTGTAATAATTTGCATGGACTTCAGTACATTTCTAATCCGATTGATCTCTTAATCATATATTTTCCTCATTGTTCCTGAATTGTCCAAGTCATTATCCATGAACCCTTTTCTCATTTTATTCTGCACAATTTCAAAGCCATCTCAATCTCTCCAGTTTTATAGTTGATAGCGAGCGCCTTAATTCAGTTCGCCTCTCGTTTTGTTCTCTAATGTTTCCATAGCCACTACTGCTTGAGCGTTCTTTGCTAGATGCTTCGCCACAACTTCACTAATTCCATCGACCCTGAATTCTCCATTTCCTCTGCGGTTATCTCCTTCATTTCCGCCGTTTCTGTCGCTTCCACACCCTCCTCCACCACCTCCGCTTTCTCCACTGCCGCGCGCCGTCGCGTCGTGGCTGTCTCCGCAGCAGGCAACCAGAGATCTCATTACCGAAGCGTTGGCCGCGACCCAACGGAAAATGCGCATTAGAGGCTCTTTTTTTTCTGCGCGAGCGTCTAGTCGCCTGGGGCGTGCGGGGATTCGAATGCGTTGTGGACGCGTGCGCTGCCGAAAGTTACTCTGGGGAACTGAAAGAGCTACGTCCGTAATTTGAATACGAACAAAGCGAGGTTGGTTAGCCTCTCACAACTGCGAGGACTCAGATTTACCTTGTAGGCACCAATTAGTGTACATAACTGTTTCTTCTTATTTACCCCACTTCGCACCCCACTTCGAAGCACTTATAGTGTCTCTGAAGACTTGCAGGCGGTCGCTTTATACCGCGTTTGACTGAAATTTACGCTTGGGGAAACCCGCGTGATGTATCTAAATTAAGGTTATGGTTTTGAAATACCAATGTTTATTTTTCATCTCTAGTAGCTCTTTGGTAAAACAGTTATGGAATTCAGACAGATCTATCTGAATGACCATTGATGAATTGGGAATTAAGTGGATGGCTGTAATTAAATGTGTTCGTAAGTTTTGAAATATTTTTAATGAACAAACTTTACTGAGGGACAACAAATACTTACATGCAAACATACAATATTCAAATTGCCTTGATGGTTGGTATGACATAAATTGTTTAACTTAAACTAAAATACAACCGTTGCTGCGTTTCCAGATGATAGTTTGTAGATTTCCGTTACCCCGGTACCACGAGGAACAACACACCAATTATTTGGCGTGTTATTGCATCAGCTTATTCTCCACATGCGTAACACTTCTTAGTTTTACCTTTACACAGTTGAATGCTGAGTTTTACCAATACACAATTGAATAATTATTCGATCGACAAATTGTTAATAGAAGTTGGAGTAGAAAGATCAGATAAATTAACGTTTTCAGGATTGTACTGTGGGTGAACGCTTGGGCTTGTGTTCTCGCTCATCCGCCGACGGTCACACACTGCCAGTTAACGGCTCCCGGTCGCTCGGCCGCTCGGCGTGTACTATGGACGTTCTTTGATGAAAGAAAGCGTTTTGTTACACCACGTTTGTCGGTGAAGATGAATAAGGGCCGCGTCTTATGAGAATGAGACCCAACACCTCACTCTGAGAATGAGGGTTGGATTGGGAAGGAGTGCCCATAGTACATAGTCCGCTGTTTAGGGTACTACTGCGGCATTCTCCTGGAATAGATGGAAGAAATCACGGTATCGTTCGGTCAGATAGTCTCTAAAATTCTCAACCAAGCAGCGCGTCGTTAGGTTTCTAATCTCGTATTTAGCTGGCGTCGAAAACCAGGGTACATTTGAACTTCAAAGCTCAGTTATCTCACCATACTAAGCATGAGTTGAGAAGTGAAGTCGTACACGTATTCGTTGATTGCCAACTGGGTTGCCATGATCAATAATGCTGGCGATCGTGGTAGCGTGGGCTCGAAAGATCGTAGGTTCGAATCTCCTCTCAGGTATATGTGTTTGTGTGATATGGTGTGGCTCGGCATTTTTAACAAACACCGGCTGAACATTGCTGCTGATTGCTAGGTAGCTAGGGAGAATTCAGCTACAGAATGGACGATAATTTGAGCGGCCGGCTGTTTTGATTGATATTTTTCCCATGGTTTCTCCCATTAATTCTTGGCGAAAGATGGAGCAGTATCCTTAAAAAACGCGCCACTGATCTTCCCTTCCTTCCCTTCCTTCCCTTCCTTCCCTTCCTTCCCTTCCTTCCCTTCCTTCCCTTCCTTCCTTCCCTTCCCTTCCTTCCTTCCTTCCTTCCTTCCTTCCTTCCCTTCCTTCCCTTCCTTCCTTCCTTCCTTCCTTCCTTCCTTCCTTCCTTCCCTTCCTTCCTTCCTTCCCTTCCTTCCACTTCCCTTCCTTCCCTTCCTTCCTTCCTTCCCTTCCTTCCTTCCTTCCTTCCCCTTCCTTCTTCTTCCATTCCTTCCCTTCATTCCTTCCTTCCCTTCCTTCCTTCCTTCCCTTCCTTCCTTCCTTCCTTCCTTCCTTCCTTCCTTCCTTCCTTCCTTCCTTCCTTCCTTCCCTTCCTTCCTTCCTTCCTTCCTTCCTTCCTTCCTTCCTTCCTTCCTTCCTTCCTTCCTTCCTTCCTTCCCTTCCTTCCTTCCTTCCTTCCTTCCTTCCTTCCTTCCCTTCCTTCCTTCCTTCCTTCCTTCCTTCCTTCCCTTCCTTCCTTCCTTCCCTTCCTTCCCTTCCTTCCTTCCTTCCCTTCCTTCCTTCCTTCCTTCCTTCCTTCCTTCCCTTCCTTCCTTCCTTCCCCTTCCTTCCTTCCTTCCCTTCCTTCACTTCTTCCCTTCCTTCCCTTCCTTCCTTCCTTCCCTTCCTTCCCTTCCTTCCTTCCTTCCTTCCTTCTTCCTTCCTTCCCTTCCTTCCTTCCTTCCTTCCTTCCTTCCTTCCTTCCTTCCTTCTTCCCTTCCTTCCTTCTTCTTCCCTTCCTTCCCGTTTCCCTTCCTTCCCTCCTTCCCTTCCTTCCCTTCCTTCCCTTCCTTCCCTTCCTTCCCTTCCTTCCCTTCCTTCCCTTCCTTCCCTTCCTTCCCTTCCTTCCCTTCCTTCCCTTCCTTCCCTTCCTTCCCTTCCTTCCCTTCCTTCCCTTCCTTCCCTTCCTTCCCTTCCTTCCCTTCATCTACCCACACCCCATACACACGCACCATCACACATGTCGCTGGGCCAGTCAGGATCTGAGAGCTTTACCCTGCTGGGGCGTGTCCTGTTGACGAATGTACCTGGTGCAAACAAACGTGCATGTCCGTGCCGGATCTCACCATCCAGCGGAGGAGAATCAGCGCAACCTCCTGGAATAAAACGATCACTTCACTTGCGGAACTAGTATCCACAGCAGTTGACGTGCTCGAAAACCTCAATTAATTAACCAGTCAACAACAATTTGTCACCTTTCAAGCTTCTTTTTATTCCTTGTGGGTCTGATGGTGCTGATGCTAAGAGTAGATGTACCTACGTGTCACAACCAGGTTGAGGGTACAGTGTTCACAAATTGTCTCGGACAGTGTAATGTTTCTTAAAGAAGAAAATTCTCCCATTTTCCAACATACAAAAATATATTGCTCCTTCTTTAAATAGTCCCATTTAGGAAAAATACACAACGAATATTATTCTCAAATAACTTCATTAGGTTTTGTCTCTTTCCGTTTCAGGGTACAAATAACCGCCCTACGTCTTACGCAAACCAGAAGTTCTGCCTTGTGTAAACGAGAGGAGTGCGACCATTATACTTGAAATATATATTCGTTTCTTCTTTGATCTTCTCAAAAGCTACTTGTGCGCGGAGACAGCGAGGTCTCGAGGCTTCAGGTTTTGTCTCAACAGAAGCGACACAAGAGGCTACAGAAAGATCCCCGCCTCTATCTTCCTTAGATTCATACGGTGTTTCTTTTGCGAGAGGAACACCCAGGAGACCTGTATTATTTTGCTGGAACATCAAAGACAATTTTCGTAAAACGGTTTTATGTTCGTAGAATGGTTAATGTAAACCTCGATTCAAATTATATATTATCACAATATCTCGGGAAATATTAGAAGAGTAAAATACTGAATCTAAATATAATCCAATATTTGGTATGTGTATCATGAAAATGATAGTAATATTCTTCCATAAAAATATCACATTTCTCGTTCCATATTTAAAAGGTTTGTGTTGATTTTTGTTCATTTTATAAATTGATATTAACATGTCTATTTTCCCTTTTTGTGAGTTGAAGACACGTTGAAATTTCATTAACCTTTCCACTAAGAGTTCTATTTTAAACAACAAAATTCCATAAACTGATTAATCACCATTATTTTTGCCTCTCCCAACATCCCTCATTTTTCATGTTAATTGTGAATTTATTACAATTTCTGGAGGTCGTATGTACAAAATTCTTATAAATTAAATTAGAATGTCCAGAATTAACAACATGTCACAATATCCAGATTTGTAGTGAAATATTTCTAAAGTAACTTCCTGCTAAAAAGTGTACTACAATATCATGAGTCTGTCATTCTCTCGTTCCTGGGTTGATGTTATAGTACGTGTGTATATATTTGGCGTTATTGAGACGGTAGTCCGACTTCGTCGGTCAATTATTGGTGTCCCCCTTGCCTGGGTCTAGCTAAACTCCCATGCTTGGTGGTAAGAGCGACATGAGGCGAACTTGTATTCTCTTCACCGTAACTAGCAAGATCCGCCTGCTTGAGCTTCTCTTCGTCACACAGCTACAGAAACTGTGACTATTTTAAGGGAAAGCTACAACTATATTTTCCCCGGGAATCGAACCGGGGACCACAGCACGGGAATCTACTACGCTGCTCATGAGCTGTTATAGTATATCTTTAAATAAAATCAAAGAATTGAAAAACTTCTAAAACGAAGAATACGTTCTAATGTCTACAAAGAATACGTACAATTTACGTTCATCGCAGAGTGTATAGGGCCCTCTGTCTGCCTATTATAGACTCAGATCGGTAGGTCGCGATCGAATATTGGAGAGTTTGTGTGACAGCATGTAACTGCTAGACAGTACTAGTAATTAATAAGAGAAAGTGTCGTAATTCTGCAATGAAAAATAAGGACTTTTGGTAAGCAAAACTAGTTTTGGGGACCCCAATATCAAAAAAGGTGATAAATTATCTTTCTATTAGTAAAATACAGGTACCTCAAATCAGAACTGACATTTGATGAGGCCTTGATACCTAAAATTTGGTATACGACAAAACGCGTGTGTGTCTGTTTCTGTTTCTCTCTTCCTCTCTTTCTCTGTCTTCCTCTCTTTGTCTTTCTTCCTCTCTCTTTCTTTTCTTTCTTTTTCTCTTTATATCTTTTTCTTTCTATCTTTTTTCTCTCTCTTTCCTCTTTCTCTTTGCCTTTCTGTCTGTGGCCAACATTGGTATCTAAAATGTTCATACGATTTTCTTCAAAAATAATATTGTCCTCTCGAACTCATCGGAAGCTCTGCGAACGTGAAATGGTTATTTCAATTTTGGGAATGACTTTACGACGCAAACGACGCTTCAAAATGGCGCAGATCTCAGTTTCTTTGAATACTTTTGAATTTCGAAAATTACAAAAGTTACAAATAACGCAAGAAAGTATGTGCTGTTGTAACGCCTTTAGTTTACTTATTCATATGCATTCCTTTTTCTAAATGCGAGATACTATTTAGATTCTCGTAGTATTGGCATTTGCCAGTAATTTGACTACATTTTAAATTACCTACGTAATTATTTGTCAAGTTGAATTTTGATACAATTTACTTCTTTTATATGAATGTTTCCATTGTTCCTGTTTGAGAAATTAACGTGGAATTCGATTGTTGTTGTTTCATTTAAATAGATGTGTACAAACACGACTTTAACACCTCTTCGGTTTTAATATTTCTGAGTAAAAACAATCCCTTTAATCACTCAATTGAATGTTCAATCTTCTAGACCAGCTATCATGTAGTTCTCATTTGAAATAAAAGTCTTGGTATAAGCTCCGTGGATGGGTCCATTACCTAATGGCCAAGGCAGACTGGTCGTATCGCTGCGAAGTGCAATGTCTTTCTTGCAATCTGAGTCGAACGTTTCAGCGAGAAATTACGCATTTTAGTACGTGAACTTGCTTTTACTTGATTGCGACTGTAACTTATCAAGGTAACGAGAAGAGTGTTAAGGTGTTGGAACAGGAAAGCAGATTGCTTCTCTTGACGAGAAAAATTTCCAACTTAATCGTTTCTGTTCTACATTTCATTTCTTAAACTTTTTCTGCAAGGAAGCTGTAAAGTTGAGAACAAAAAAACGACAAATTAAAAATGGTTTAAACGTTACTAGTGGGGCCAATGTTAAGAGAATACTCTAGAAGTAATAATAGGAGTTAGTAATAATACTAGATATGGAATAATATTTCATTTCTTATACACCTAAAGTCAATTACATACAACATTGATGAAGAAAATTTACATTTGGCAATTTATTAATTAAATTACAATAGTCTTTCAGCAGTTCTATCACCATTCACTTTTACGTGCACACTAGATCTCTCCCACAGACTGTCTTGCACTGTATTACTCCAGCAACTTGGTGACAGAAAAACTGTGGTGCTAAAACAGCATGTTCTTTCTCTCCCTTAGTAATGAGTATGTAAAACTATTAATGCCTTAATTTTTCTCCGAATTAAGTCTCTTACATCTCAGTCGTCATTTATGGTAAAACTCACAAAAAACTGTAGAACATTTCGTGCGAAAAGTTAATATTTTCAAGACAATATCACCGCAAATTTAACAATTATAACTGCATTTTGTAAATTTTACTCTCAATTAAGATTTTCGACTCGGAATTGTGTATTATTTCATTTTAATGGATCATTTCGTTGCCATAAAAAAAAGGGAATTAATATAGCTAAATTTGTGACAATTGCGAAGTAACTTCTGCCAAAGACGGTCATGCACCCGGTATCCAGAAGCGTAGCACCACTCCGGAGGAATTTGTACAACCCTTACTTTTAAATCTCGCGTCAATTTCTCTTGTAGTACCCGCGAGATCTGGTAAGCTTGTTTACCATGCCCGCGACCTTCACATGCCTGGTCAATGATCCATGTTAAGAAATTTTTGTCCACTTTTTTAAGTGAGTAATGCCCCGTATTTCTAGCTACAAGAGCTATAATTCTCAGTTTATGTTCTTTGGTAAACTGCCATGAATCGACATATTATAATATTTATTTGCATATGCTCATTGTGACTCTTCAATAACATTTTAAAGCTGCGCTTTTAATTTTTTTAACTCTAACAATTAATAATTAATTTTTTTACAAGAAATATTATAATCTACAAATGATAGCAACACGAAGGAAATTATGAGAGGAATCTCTCACATCAAGATTAACATAAAAATGAAATATAGGCTATTCCAAAAAAGATAATGTTTGGCAGTACATACACGATTAATTGTGATCATTTTACCAAGGTCATGAAATTGAATATGATATGCCAACGAGGAAACCTCTCTGACGAGGGGAATTTTGAGATTACTATGGATCGTGTTAAATAGAATGAAAAGACCTCAATCTTTTTATAGGATGTCTTAAACGATTATGAATAAATAATATTCGTTGATTTTATATTATTATCTATTCTTGTTAGAAATTAGAGTAGAAGTTATCATATTTCAGAATAAGAGTTTTGAGCTTTCATAGACCCGTTTTACAACGGCGTAATGTATTACTGTCATCGTCAAAAAAAATAAATTCAATACTACAATTTTGTGTTTAGCATCACACTTATGTGTGATTACGTCGTAACAAAGTGCATTACATTATCAGCCCTACAACCAATTATAAAACTTGGTCTTCAAATCAAAAATGTATGTGTAATTCTTGTAGGCATATTTCACATTGTGGGAATTCTGATGTGGTGGTGTTGACGTTCTTATGAGAATAAATAAAAGAGGTCATCTTCGTCAACATATTAGAGTATGTTGACGAAGATGACCTCTTTTATTTCTTCTCAAATTTCACATTGTCATCAATCGACAACAAACATTTCCAATATAATACAAAAGGCAATATTACTTGAATTGTATGTGACAGTCCGTCATGTTCTCGCCCATTGCTCTTTCAACATACACGCTACGGTTCGAATTGCGCATTCTCATTGGCGGCCCCACCCCTAGAATGAATCTCATCCCCACCCTTCCACGTTACCCGGGTTTCCGGGTTATAATTTCTTAACATGGATCGTTGCATTAGACCAGACATGTCAAGGTCGCGGGCAAGGTAACAAGCTGACCAGAGCTCGAGGGCACTACGAGAAGAAAAATTGGCGCGAGATTTAAAAATAAGGGTTGTACAAATTCCTCCGGAGAGGCCTTACGTCACTGGATACCGGACCCATGACCGTCTTTGGCAGAAGTTACTTGGTAGTTGTCACAAATTTAGCTATATTAATTCCCATTTTATTTTTATGGCAAAGAAATGACCCATTAAAATGAATTAATACATCATTCCGAGTCCAAAATCTCAATTGAGAGTAAAATGTAAAAGAAGAATCTTGATTTTGTAATTCCTTTCACTTAAGAGTGATATAAAAGCATGAACTTCGTATGTTAAGGTTAGAAGGTGTAACAGATAAATATTCTTGTTTATAAAAAGCGCTGTACGGCCATAAGCGAGAATTGTTAACTTACAGAGAATTGTTAATTTATTTCACATTATTGCTAAATACAATAAATACTCGTAACTGAATGATTTAATAACACAACACGAAAACAAGGAAAGAATTCGCTATTCAAACATATTCCTGTCACTGAGGAAAGATGTTTATATAAGTGAGAATTTAGTAAGAAAATGAACTTCAAATAGTAACAAGTAATGAAGAATATAAACAATAATACAATTCTCGATTATTTGATACAAAATAATTGGCAAACATATTTTCGTCTGAAGCCACAATTCACCACCTCGCGCCGCTTCAGCATGCGCAAACCCCTCTGTGGCTTATAAGGGGAAATGAATGCGGAATCGGAAGTTGCCCGTACCTGTAGGAGCGCCGGACTGCCCAGGCGGGCAAGTAGCTCGACGTTTGACGTGCCTGCATTAGACACCCAGGCATTCAATCTACGCGCCTCGTAGACCGCATTTGGCAATAGCAGAATGCTTCCGTCCCTGCAAAGCTGCCCACCCCCCACTACTTGCACTTTTGCCGCTCTCAAGGGCAGACATCCGGCTCTTGAGTGCAGAATGCTCGCGGAAGCAGGCGTTGTGCAGGTCTGTGTATAATTAAGTAATTTATAACATAGAGGGACGAGATTTATCAACTATTTCCATAGCAGTGCTCCACAATGCGAGATATTCTCAAGAAAAATCGCCACTTCCTGCTGCAGCATTACAATGCTTTGATTTTACTACGTAAGTACATAGTATGGCGATAAAGTAAAATAATGCAATTTAATTTCCAAACGGAACACTGTTGTATTGTGATAAAAGGTTTGAAAGCTGTGCAACAGATAAAAAGCGTCACCAAAACTTTCCCAAAGCCAGACCAAAAAAAAATTAACAATATCTTTGATTAATGTATTCTTTAATATTATAATATGATTAGAGATTGTTGATCATATAATTATAATTTATTTACCATTGCCGACAAAATCGTACGTGTTTTATCGTTTTTCTAATAGAAATAAAGTTATCGTAAAAATATAATAGTAATTTAATGTACATGAGAGTACAGGAGGAATCTTTCACGAGTGAGAAACTTTCTTATTGTTTTCAATGTTTCGAAGATCGTCACCTAGGAGGATAATTTTTGATAATTTATATTATATTTTTCTCTCAAAATTATTTTATCCAATATACTATGCAAGCGGAAGCGAGAAAGTGAAATGAAATACTCAGTTACTGCATTGGGGGACCGCGTGGGAATTAATGGAATTTTAAATGACGTTAATAAACATTGAGGTCGGCTGTGGGTCAAACATAGTATGAACCGGTGATTTCTCAGTATAATAAAGATACTATTTTTTAATAAATTAATAATTTTTATAATTAATTGTTTGCTCATTAATTTTTTTTCTACAAATCATATAATAATAAATTACAAATAAGCTATTTTTAAAAAGCACTTAAAACGGTTCAATCAGTGCAGAACAAGGAAGATTAGAAGCTAGGTAACTCAGAGGTTGAAACGGGTCCGATTATCGGAAATCGAAATATTTATGAAAGTACTGCTATAGAAAATTTTATCTTTAAGCCACTTACGTGATATCTTCGTGATATGAGTGTAAATTCCATGCATTATGAGGGTATATTACGGGGTCGATAAAGCAAACAATTCCTTTAAAGGGCAAGAACAACTTTGGGAAATCGTGTTCTAGATCTTGTTTCAAGTAGGATGCGCAGGGTACATTGAATAGTTTTAAAAATAAAGATAATATTTTTCTGACATGTAGGAGAATGGATCTCTGGATACAATTTGTGAAGGTTTTTTATTACGTACAAAAGGACATTTATTGATATTCAGATAACGTTCTTTCAGATGAATGGAATTTTGTTCATGGGTGTTGAGATGGTTACAACAGACGCTCTCCGTAAGCTATGCGCCAGCGTATCGATGAAATAAGTTTTTTATATTATGGGAGAAAAATGTAGTTTAATGGTAGAATGACTGTGAAGTACTGACCGAAGAATACTTAAACGTTATTGGCTTCAGTCATCTTGATGACATTGTGGTGTTTACACGTGAATCTGGTATGCATTAAAAACAGTTAACGTACGGGTGCGGTTGTAAAGCACAATTACATTACGACGAGTCAAATCGTAGTTGAATTGAAAATGCTGAATAACGGAAGATGAAAACGTGTGACGTCGACTTTATCGACTATATTTTCAATTTTCATTGTTTTTCATTTGACAGCATTTTTCAGTGTTCGTGAGGTGTTTCTGCATTACGTTCTTTGCAGTGATAAGATACTGCTCTGGCCTGAATATGACAATATCGTATTTAAAGAAAATGGCGTGCGTGATACCGGCTTCGCGGTCTGGTTTGTGCTCGACCATCACCTTTAAAGCTCGCAGCGATCGCGGCCCGGGCGGAGGTCATTCGGGCTCGCTCCACTGGCCAAACTGACACATTAAGTCAAATAACGACCTCAGCCCAACAGTTCCTATCCGAAGAATGCTTGTGCTCGGGAGAGATTTCATTTAACATTAATCTCGTACTACTACCACTGCATGGAAGAAAATGTGACAAGTATTGCAAAAATAAAGAGATCGAAACGAAACATGACTTGCCTTCTCTTCAAATTTAGGAAGACTTCATTCTGGCTCAATCCCGAAAGAAGTAATGCAAATTTATGCGTCAAATAGTCCCGTTTAACGTTGCTAGGAAAAGACTTTTTGTAGGAATGATATCTGGATAGCTGCCAGATTCGCAAGCACATGGAAAGTTTTCTCAGGCGCTTCCATTGCCAACCAACGATCGGATTCTCCGGAGGCTCCGCAATCATTGTTTGAAGAATATGCAAAAACTTCAATCAACCCTTTGGAAGATATATTATATTGTATTATTGTTATACCATAGACTATCTCACTTCATGATGTTATTTAATGTCCCGGATTTGAAAACTTCTCTATCGTCCATCCCGATATCGGATGAATCCAGGAGAGATTTCATATTTTTCATGATAAGCGCCAGACGTTTCGAGTCTTTCTTTTACCAAAATGTTCGTCGTCAGAAACACATGCTACATTTAAACACTGTCATTTAAACGTTGCCTTCTGTGATTCTGTTCTCTGCTATTAGATCAGGAAATTGTCAGAATTCAGCCGACAAGCCATCTAGTGGTGTTTCCTGGTCTGAGCTTTGTTTTATTTACTATCCACTTCTAGAGGTTAAGGAGGTATGTTACATGACGTATTCCTTCACCGTACTTACCTAATTTGGTCTCCCTGAGCTTTCTTTATTTTTTCTTCTTTTCTTTGTTATTCCTTTTTTCTTTCTTCTTTTTTATTTTTTATTTTTTCTCTTTTTTTTCTTTCTCTCCTTTCTTTCTTTCTTTATGCGCTATTCTTGACCACAAACCGAATGACGATTTGCGGTGAATCATTATTTGGTTATCAAGAGTCCACAACATGTTAGATGAACTTATTTATTATATATAGGAATAGTATTTATCGATATTTCCATTACCAGAGTGTGTCGAAAAGTTGCCTATTTCCGCCGCGTGGTTACAATAATTTCTCTTTACTACGTACAGTGGACAAGAAAAAGGAATCCCTTTAATATAAAATAAAAGGATTTAACATCTTTTAGAAGTAAAATATATAACTTATTTTGTGTAATTTCTCATATACATACGTGTATACATACGTGGAGTTACATGCGTTGTACAGAGAAAGTTATGTAATGCTGTGGCGAAAAATGCCTATTTATGAAACACTTTTGTAGCCCCCTGATACACTAGAAGTGGATTTTTCTTGCTCCAGTCTTGAGCCTTACTTTCCCTAATACGCAGAGAAGTCAGAATCCACATTTTGTGATTCCTTAATACCGAAAAAGTTTTTTTTAACGTTCGTTTGTCCGTCTCCTCTGTGTCAAGTTGATAGCTATCACTTGGGAAGAGGGTGGAGGAAAAACCGAAAAACTAGCCGAGAATAAACAGTCAAGGAAACAAACTGATACGATAAAGTCTGTTCCATTCTGTAGCATCATTAGTTACTTTTTCGTATAGGTACGTATATGCGGAGTAATACGTAGTATATGAGAAAGTTATGTAAAGCTGCGGAAAATCGCTTCCAAGATTTTAAAACGTCCGATTGACAGTCTTTTCATGAGTCTGTCACCACATCCGTCCCTCCGGCTGTCCTCCACGTGTTCTCGGGCTGTCCCTCCGCCCAACCGGTAGTGTAATTCAGGAGCTTTATCCCTACATCCAAATCAATGGTAGAAGAACCGAGATTATGCCAAGGTATACCATAAGCAGATATGTAATGGTATGTGGTAGAGATAAGCCCTTGTGATGTTTGGAGGGCGAGAAGATGCTCTTCACTCCCCAGAGAAATGGTAAAAACCGCGAATTGCATTGACAAGTCATTTAGGTGTCGATACAAAGCAGCTGGGAAGCGGGTGGGAACCGAACCAATTAGCCATACTAAAACGAAATGCAAATTGTTGCGAGACAGTATGTGCCGTTAAGTCTTATCATTAGATTATATACATTATTTACTCTATTGAAAGGATTAATTGTATTGTATTGGAACGGCACTCTAGATTTATTCACGGAACAAATAACGCGCGATTCCACAAGATGCGTTCTTTGCAGGTGGCCATAATCCTCGGCAGAACTTCTCGTCCGATTCCGCTACGCCCACTGGCCAAAGGTAGGAACTGCAAGGAATAATTCTCTCATCTACCCTTCATCCTCCGGCGGTACTCTTGTCGATAGCTTCAAGGTGGTGGCAGAGAGGAGACGAGTTGGGGGGACCGAGCCTCTTGGGTCTTTGATCCGGGGGCCTCCAGTATCATCCTCATTACATTTGGCTTCGTGGTGACAGAGGCCCGACCGCAAATTTGTTTCGAGGTTTTCCTACAACTACCATATTGAAGATACAGATTTTTCTTTAAGATCTAGATCTTTAGATCATCTAGATATTTTTCTTGTTCAAAGATAAATCTTGAAATGAGGTCATGTACATTTTTTTCGGGAATTAATGTAATGTTAGTTTGACATTAGTTTTAGTGTAATTTTGCGTGAAATTTAGGCAATTTTTAAACATCTCAAAATCGTCTCCAAATATTTTCTTTACATTTTCTCATCGTATGATGGTAAAAAACTGGAGCTAGTCCCATGTTCGTGGAACTATATTTTCGAAAATTGCAAGAACTAGACGAAGTACTATACTAATAATAGAGGTTTCTTGTCTTTAATAAAATCTGATCTAAAAACGAAGATATTTAAAAAACGTCATTTGGAATGATTTGAGAAAAACGAGTATTTTTATATAATTTTTACTCGAGTGAATACAATTTATAAAAAGAATTCTCAAAAACGCTCCATTTTTTTAGGGATAGAACAAGTGACGCTAAAAAGAATGATGCAGGTCTCGTTTTCATCGAACACTCTTGAGTTTTTGAATTACAAAAGTTATAAATAATGCGAGAAATAACGTACTGTTGTGGTTTCACTAGTTGAACATTGAAACTTCGCTAGGTCTATTCTAATGCAAGCTGGCGTTAAACAAAACATGTTTATTTTATATTTCTATTTGCTATTCATTTAAATTCATGTTTGTAACTAGTATTTTACTATTAATATGTAAGTGTTTTAGACATTTCATCCTGTCGTCGATTCGTAGTTAGAAATACACTGAGCAGATGAAAAAGTATGCTTCCCAATACTGTTTGAGCTAGGTAAGGTGGTGGAGGGTTAGCATATACGAGTATATTGTTTAACAGTTGTTTTGTTTCATTGCTGCTTACAGAGTTTGCCTTTCATAGCTTTTTCCTAGTGATTATATATAATTATTACCGGATTGAGTAATTGAAGTTCATCATTTGGAAATTTACTACAATGTAAGTAAAATCGTTTTTATCTCATCCTTTATTATCACCATTTAAAAATAAATTAGGATAATTTCTCAAATCAAGAGTATACATAAGTTCTTTCTATTCATTTTAAAGGAAATAATATTTTTCAAATTCATTTTCTAAACTTTTCAAATTCATAATAAAAGGAGAAAATTTAAGCATTATTTATCGGACTGTGCAATTACTCTCTTAAGTATAAAAATTAATTATCTGCATAATAAATTATACACTCTATATTTTCCCATTGTATGGCATTCTATTCGCTAGAGAGATTATTTTGTGCTTCCGGGCGGGTCAACTGCTACGGTCATTAGCCCTTTAATTGGAAAGCATTTCTCTAATACTAGTTTAATGGGGCGTCACCGACGCTGTAAACTGATTTAAAAATATTTTCATGTGTTGAAAATTTCTTTTACATTTCATTTCTTTCATGCCTAGCTGTACTCAGATATGTTCTTACAGCATCTGGCATTTGATTCATGAATTGTTAGTGATTTTAGGGGTGTTAACTAGTGAAATCATTAGTCCCGCATGTTTTTCATCAGGAGGTGGCGGTGATCTTCCCAACTGGATGGGGAGATCCGGCGCCGACCTACCATCGACTAGCGGGGTTGTCCCTCAACCCAGTATCTCCCATCATCTATCTCAGATCAGCGGGGCACCGCCCCAGCCAGTCCCCGACCGGTCTCCCGGCATGTGTGGTAGTGTAGTGCATGTTAGTGTAAGTGTGTGTAGGTAAAGGGTGAGGATAGGACAAGGGAGAGGAAGGAAAGATCGCGCGCAGTCCGTGGCCCGTTTGTTAGGGTACTGCTCCGGCATTCGCCTGGTGTTGATTGGAGAAACCACGTAAAACTACCGATCAGAGCAGGCGACCGGTGGAATTCTTCTCCCGACAGTGACTTAATTCGACCTAGCTGAAAACCAGTGTCGAAAATCCTGCCGCTGTCGGAACTCGAACCTTGAACCTCCCGGTCAGCACTGCAGTGACATCAGTTGATACACTGAGCCACCACTTCCGGTTTGGCATTGGACTAACCAATGAATCTTAGTAGCTAGTAATGTTATACTTCCGTTCAAAACTTTACCGCCGTTATTGCTCTAAGCCACCTCATGTGTTGTTGTAGCCCCACTAGTTTTTATTACTAGTTCAACGTTGGCTATGTTTCTGGGAATGCGCAGTATTTTCTACATCCACAGATACTAAAGTAAGGTTGTAACGTGTTTATAGGCAAGCTTGGTTGTAAGAAAACGCCAGAGTTTCTACAAAATAATTATGCATTGCGACGGTATCGAATTGTTTTGTAGCCATCCAATAAGCGTAGTAAGATAAAACTTACTGACGTTTAGGGCGG
This sequence comes from Teleogryllus occipitalis, assembly GCA_011170035.1. Classification (NCBI taxonomy): domain Eukaryota; kingdom Metazoa; phylum Arthropoda; class Insecta; order Orthoptera; family Gryllidae; genus Teleogryllus; species Teleogryllus occipitalis. The sequence goes on from BLKR01004314.1 coordinate 22,788, forward strand.
ATAAACGTTCTGATAATGAAATTCCTAAATGATGAACCGCTAGTTCCTTACCTAATCAAAGATGGATCAAATGAACTACTCTGTGGTCCATCGCTGAACATTATTATGGCACTGTTACTATCAAGACACAAGTTGATAATACACTCAAGCCAGGATGATTATTCCCATATTCTGAAATTGTACATCAACAGGACTTCTGGTTTCTGTCTATCTTGACTTGTTTACACACTTACACTACTGCTAAATTGTTGTCTTGGCTCGTCAACTGATTTTCTTTCATTATTGCCTCTACCAAACTTTGTAAATACAGTGGTTGTTAAAAAGTATTGAGCACCTTTTTTTAAAAATTGTTACATTACATTTACAGTACCAGTTTTCTATTATTTCTATTGCAGAATTCTAACTCGTCTGTAGATGAGTGAAATCAAACCTTGGTTTTTCAAAATAATTCTAAATATCAAGAAGAATGGTTCAATTGATAGTAAACGACGTTAATGGAATAATTCACAAGATGAACTTTCGCATTTTATTCCTTTTTCCGAGGTAACGTGAAACAGAATTAACCACCGATAATATTCAAGAGTAAATGTCAGAAGCAAAAATTTAATTTTCATACTTTCGTATAAACTTGTAATATTAGTATACGTTCGTGGAACTATAATTTTTATTTTTAAAATCTGCTTTATTTTATCCTATTTTTCTTGGAAATATTGCAAATAATGAAAACTGAAATTAGTGTATATTACAACAAAATTTACTACTTTTCAGCAATAAAGGATGATTTTAATAAAAATAGTAACAAGTGACCTATTTTCTCAAACAAGCAGTGTAGTAGAATTTACGTTGTACAAATTTCAATACAACCAAGATGATAAATGAAATACCTACTAGTTTGTAACCGATCCAGTAAAATAAGATGAAGTGCGTAAACAAGAGAAAGAAAAGAACATTGAGAAACGTGGTGCTTAAACTCAGAGCGCGTAATAAATGGCTAACATGTGCGCCGTGCATGCCGGTTATTACTTCAGCGCCGCTCTGTCGGAACTGCTGCCCTCGCGCGTGAAACAAGTGCAATTCGCCGATTCGTCGCGGCCGATCGGCAATTATTCACGGGGGTGAAGCCTTCCTGTTAGAACGAGCGAAAACCCGGTTGTAAGCTGCCCGCCCAAATAAAATGCCGGGAGCCACTGAAACATACATTTCCGATGAAGGATTAATGACCCCAATTAATGACTGCTACGTGGCTGCGGCGCCATCGATCGGCCGTTGACAAGTGCGAAGCGCCGCGCGAGAGGTGACAAAAGAACCACGCGCGGCTACTGACAGGCTGCCGCTGTCGCGGCCAATCTTAAGCTGATTCCGCGTTTGCTCGATCCGGGTGTGAATATTTTGTGTTAGATATACTTGCTCGTTGTAGTTGAACCAAAACACGTCATGACCAAACTAGTTTCTGTCGAACTATCGTCAAAAACATCGTATCTTCATTTATGAAACAGTGACTTTCATTACCAAACATTAGAGTTACATGTCAAATTATAAATTCAAACCGCTAGATTTACAGACTTTAAAGGTCACGTACTAATTATGTTCGTCACGTGTCACAGAAAACAACTCGCAACAGAAATAAACAAACAAACTTTACTAAACTTTGCCAGACGATATTAAATGCTCGAAGTTTACAATATACGATTAAATATGGAATGAATTTTTTTGTGAATAACTTTTTTGTGCAGAAGATAATTTCCTTGGATTCAGGATCAAAAATAATACTAACTAGTTATATTGGCACTGATGATTTGCTACTCAATTGACTTTATTTAATAAATATAAAAATGTTGGGATTTGTGATCAAGATTGCATATTTCGTCCATTTCCAAATTACTCATAAACTCTTGATTTGTGTTTGCCAATTAAATATAGCTTTTCTTTTTCTATCTCCGAATGACACATTTTTTGCTATGATTACACTTTGGACAACCAGGCTTGATGTGTGTTTTCAAAATTGTTTTAATAAATCCATTGTTGTTGTGAGAGGAAGTACTTCAAGGAAGATAGTTCGAACTGACTTTTCAGTTTGTGCTCAGAACTTAATTTTTTCGTCTGGTGCGAGGAGGCTGCAATCATTAAGAGTACGATGTTTTTTATGAACATACAAAGTGTCTTGTATTAACACAAAAAAGTGAAAACGGCAATTGCTGGGCTGAAATACCTAAAATATATTAGAGGTTCCAAGAAATATAGTGTATCCAGTTTCCGCAAGGGGGCTGACCCTGAGAACTACCAGAACAAGGTTTGATCAATAAAATGATCTAGTACCAGAGCAGTGCCATCTCTGTGAATAGATATGTAAATTCTGCAACAATCCTGCATATCCTAACTTACCACAGAGGCCCTGAAGGTGAGCATAGTGACTATCACGTACTCCCATCCTTCTCAGAACCCACGCTCTCCTCGAACTGCCATCAAGATTAATCTCATGTGAATCACGAATCTCATGTGAAATTTATTCCAACAAAACGAGTTTGGCTGCTTCACAAAAGCTAGACCAACCCGTATGAAGTGTCCTAAACCCTACCCCTATACGTATTCCTTCCCAATTCTGGCTGCTGGGTAGTAACGCAGGAGGCGCGTACGCGGAGATGCTACCTGGCGGTCCTCTAGACAACTGACTGCGACGTGAGATGACGTGACGTAACATGACATAAGAAAAAGTTAATGGAGGATTACTCCCCAGCGTACAAATTAAAACGGAGGATTACTCCCCAGCGCAAAGCGCTTAACGCCCCTTTAAGGGGCTTAGAGACGCGTTTCGTCAAAATAGTAGGCGCAACAAATTTTTTAAAAAAGATTAGCACCTGAACGCAACATCTAATGGGACTCACCACCCGCTAGGTCTGTTGAGTTAGAAATTGAGGTAGAAATATTCCCTTAAAAATTCTAATAGCTTTAATGGCTCTCAAGCAAAAATGTATACTAACCACTCTGGAGTCAGAACAAATTTATATTCCATTTCCCCAGAATGGACCAGCACTAACGGTCAGTTTGAACCAAACTAGGGAACACCCGGTCGATTCCGTTGGGCTTGTTGATCCCGCCCGCAACCTCACTATCGTTTGGAACGAGTGACTAGGGTATGGTCCAGACCCTCAAGAAACGGTATAAACGTTTCTAATCCTCCTCTGTGGCAACCACAAACGTTCTAGCCCCCCCTCCTCGCCTGGCGCGGCATGCTTGTCAACGAAAGTTTAGTCTGGAGTAACCGTCATCAGCTAAGTCAGCTGTTGACCACCACACGAGAATAAACTTTTGTTCACTAGCCCATTCTCTCATTTTTCATCCGGTACATCCCATTCAGCGTATACCACCTTGAGTACAAATGATGTTCAGTTTGATTTTCCCTCGTATGTTTCCTTTAAAACTACATTTTTCATTCGGTTTTTTGTGTACATCCTTGTGATCAAAGTTCAATTCAGCCGGTCTGGACAGCAAAGGTCGTATGTTTGTGTGTGTGTGTGTGTTTGTGTGTCTGTGTTTATGTGTGTGTGTGTTTGTGTTGTCTTTACGTGTTGCCCCCTACAGTTTATCCTACAGTTAAAAAACCACAATGGTCACCGTATAACCAAGCTGTTGAAAAGTGACATTAAAAAATGTTCAATCCGCCTTGTTTGTTTGCTGAAAAAGCCAAACAGAAGGTAAAATGGAGAGTGTGAAGCATGCTACTTGATACGCTATCCGGAGTAATCGTTCTTTTCGCCCTCAGCCACTCCCCAAGTTCCCCCACGATCCTGCTCATCAGTACGTATTTTCGGAGCTCAACACTGTATTCCTAAGTGGTGAGCTGCATAGGGCTCTCGAGAGTGGATGAACTTGTCGCTTACGCTCCTGAAATTCGCGTGGCAGGTGACAAAAGCATGTTCCCGTCGCGTGAATATTTAAGCTTGCGTAATCTTCTCGCACGATCCTCGCTATCAATATATCCTATCCCGGGAATCTAGTTCTTTTTCAGAGAGAAAACATTGCAAGATGTGTGTGGGTCACGCATGATAGAATTTTGTAAGGATTCTTGTTCGACAACAATTTGCAAGGTTAAAATGTAAATATTCCCTACGTAACCGTCAGTATATTTTCATAATTATTACAATATCTTCTAGAAATTTCAGAGTACTAAACATTAAAGTCTCACTTACATTCTAACTAACTCTTTTTTTTTCTTCCTAGGGCTTTTTATCCAGCCGACAACCGGTTGCCCTTTACGCCCCGAAGGGACGCATATTCGACCATACACTAGACAAACACTCTTGCGGGCTCCTCTGATCTGGGGTCAGCAGAACGCGAGGCCCTCCGCCACAATACACACACACAAAGTCAAGGGACAAACAGCCATGCCCAACGCGGGACTCGAACCCGCGACCCTTCGGACCGAAGCGCTGAGTCGGTACTTGCTCTTAGCCACCTCGGCCATCCAGGTCGGCCTAACTAACTCTTTTCGGTTGAAAAATTAAAAATTTGAATACAAATTTGAAATAATTAAATAAATTGTATAGATTGTTTTCACCTGCAATATTTAAGTTGTAACAACAGTTTTATAATTATTTTCATGCAATGGATATTTTAATATTATTAATTCAGGGAGCCCATTTCTCTCAGAAAACAAGTATAAGAATCCCATAATACAATGAAATTCCACAATTTTGTGCAAACCCGCATTGGAAGCGTGAGCAATAAAGTTTGTAAGGGTTCTTGAATACTTATACAGAAGGTACATCATCACTGGGTAAAACGCTGTTCATTCGCATGTAATTTTCCAGTTTTCAGATGTGGTAACGTTGGGCAGTGACATTTGAGACTACACTGAAACGTCATATTTCTGAAAGAGAAACAGTTTGTAAGAAGCGATAACGTCATATATTCCTTCCTCACACTCCCAAAAATCTCGTGGTTACATCATTTAGAAGTAGAAGATTCTCCTCTATTTGAATTATGACTTCAGAAATAATACTGTAGTAGAGGAATTGCTATCTGCGAATGATCTCATGTCAACGTATAATTTAGAGCATAGTGTTTCAATATCAAACATCTTGCAATAATAGTTCACATGTAACAATACTAATTTTCACCGTGTTGTCCTTTGCCTAATAACTAGGCTGTGATTTGAATATTTACTTGTTTTTTTCCTTAAACTTAATGGAATGAATAAAGAACATACATTAATTAGTTGTTGTTACGAAGCCTTATTTTCCAAATAACAGCATACTTGTGACGATTAATCATATTTTTACTTAAAAAAATGAACTTTCACACTTAATTACGTTTTTTAAAAATTTTCTTCTGTAAAATGTGAACCACGAGATCACATTCGAGTTGGCGTCTTGAGTGTTTGATTTTTTCGTGTTTCCGGGCGCGTCAACTTCTTTGGTCATTAGTCTCGTTAGTGTAGTGCAGGTTCATTTTCGCGGGAGATGGCGGTGATCTTCGCCCGCTGGATGGCGACATCCGGCGCCGACCTACCGTCGGCTAGTGGGGTTTCCCCCTAACCAGGACTCTGCCACCAGCGGGCCACCGCCCCAGCCGGGACAAGCTCTAAGCTCCCGACCGATCTCCCGGAATATGTGGTAGTGTAGTGCATGTTAGTGTAAGTGTGTGTGTGTGTGTGTAAGGGGGAAAGGATAGGACAAGCAAGAGGAAGGACAGATCGCGTGCGGCCCGTGGCCCGTTTGTTAGGTTACTGCTCCGGCATTCGCCTGCTGTTGATCGGAGAAACCACGGAAAACTACCAATCAGAGTAGCCGGTCGCTAGAATTCTCCTCCAGACAGCGACTGAATTCGACCTAGCTGAAAAGCTAGTGTCGAAAATCCTGCCGTCGTCAGGACTCGAACCTAGGACCTCCCGGTCAGAGGCGCTGCAGTGACATGAGTTGATGCACTGAGCTACCGCTCCCTCTTTTAGTGTTTGAAATGCATGGTACACTTCATCAAACTGTCAGTAACCTGACGGTCTGCGCGACTGATCTTCTCCATGAAAGAAGCATCACCGTGGCCTCTGCTATGCCCCGATTCCCTCTGCCTGTGTCCAACACTGTTTCGTGATTGATCAGTCTTTCCAAACACTCTGTCACGTAAGGGCAGCAGTGTTTCGTCAGCTTTCTTATCCCGTCGTATCCAAAAAGTGACGTACATATAATATAATGTTATTTTGCATGAGAACGGTTTTTACCTGAAATTAGCCGTTTATTTTGCACAAAATTGCATAAACAAAAGTAATTTCCTTAGTTGTCTGGTGAACAATTTTTGAAAATTGTATACAAGTAAAAATATACTATTTTGGACAAATATTTCTTCACTTAAATCAAAATTGTCAGTTTTTATATGCAGGACCTATTTTGTGCCCCGATGAAATTACTGTTCAGTGCAGTCGAAGTGCGAAGTGTAAGTTCACAGCACCCCAAAGTTAATTATTTGATTTCTTCAGAGCTTTTGTCAAAGCTCCAATGAGAACATATATTCCAAAAGGAAATATTGGAAATATTGGAAATTTCTTTCTAATCATGATTGTCATTATTTAAGATGAATCTGTCTTTCTACTGCCCGCGCATTGAAGCAATTAAGATTCTTCTTTAACGAAACCTTAAAGTGACTTGCACTATTTCAGCAATAAAGGCAGCATCTGTGAATAATGAATTTAAAGCAAACTGTTTCGCACTTCATTATTGTGTCAAAGACGATCATCAAACTAAACCCATGATCTCGAACTGACGACGTCAATAAAATATAATTTTTGGCAACTTCTTTCAACACGAACTGTAGGTAGATTCGTATCAGAAAATATTAAGAAAATCAAAACAAAATCCAGGTTTACGAATCGTAAAACAGATGAGTGCAGGTTTTCAAGGCAAATCGAATGCACAGGAAACGAAATCGCAGCTTTTCAGCATTGTTCCATAAATTCATACGAAGGTGAAATATCGTTTTCTGGTGATAAGAAAAATCTAACAAATTTCATAAAAACACACTAGATAATTTCAAGAATTACCTCGTAATTTATTTATCACGAATTAAATGTGTTTATATTTCAAGCTGTAACTGTAGCCTGTTCATGTAAAGTAAAATACATACATTAGTCTCTGAAGATAGGTACATGATTTTTTAAGATACATGAGTTTTAGTGATTATGTATACCACCCTGCTCATAACATGAAACCATGAGCATATCCTTCATTTGTGACCATCTTCGCTACAGTACATTGGCCTTTGTAGCAAAGACAGGCAGTAGATATGTGAATATAGTAATAAATTAGTAACATGTTAGCGAAGAAACATTTGGATGAGGGAAATGGTCTCCTACAAGTGCAAGGAGTTGGATGAGATAAACAACATTCGTGTTCTGCTCCATTGAGCCAATTATCTGCATTTTATTTACGTACTTTTTATTTTCATTATAGACAAATGTTGATTCACATTCCATTAATTGCTATTTCTTGACTAAATATTAACTAATGAAATTGCTGTTTTAGTACAAAAGTTATGAACAGCAAAAGAAAGAAAATTGTTGAATCACTCTTGTTGGAGCAAGTTAGCCCAGAACAAATATCGATTCAACGATTTGGACAAATCGCTGTAATCAAACAACAGAAGATAAATTAGAGTATTTTCGCGTCCCATTTATTTTCGTTTATGATGAATATATAATCATTACCAATGGATCCATCACAATCATGTAGAACAGTTATTCACTTGCCTACTCAATTTTCTAAGCCATCGCCACCAAATGGTCATTTCTGTTGCACTTCATGAAAACGTGTCCTACGCATTTCAAATTAACGACATACCCATGCACGTTCATTTTCCACATTGAAAACCGAAAGATGTTTACTAATTGTTATAAACTCCTTTTGGTTTTTGAAAACTAAGTCCTCGAGAGAGGCGAAAATTATTTTAAGATATTTACAATCACTTTTTGTGATTATGTGATTCGGATTAAATTTTTCATGCAATAAAATGCAGCTACTGAAGAATTGAATACGTCAGAACAAAATAAATAATACTTGAAATTGTGTATAGTATGAAAATGTTTCATGGAATCATTATCTTTAATCGTAGGTATTGTAGGGTAGTCGTCTGGAATTAGCTTACCAAAGCAGGTTTATTTATCATCAATAAAAAGTATAAATCTATATGTGACGTGAAAAGATGCCACGTTAGGGCATCTTTTTGAGCTCCGGAATCTGCTGTTTTTACTATATTTCAAAGTATTAAATTAAAGGAAAGAATTTTAGTTTTATCTTAACCGCGAGACAAAATTATCCGGTGCACTTCACTTTGTTTCTCAAGATCTTTTACCAACATGCAAAATAATTGAAAAATAAACGCAATCGTTTCTTGAAATCCTCTTCATTTATGAGGCAACTGAGTTCACAAACAAATTGAAACGATATTAACTCGCACCACAAACTAGCAAATAAACAATTGTAGAGACTTTCCATGCTGCGAAAATGCATTACAAGCATTCCTACACGAGCCCCTGTATTTTTGTTTCTTATTTGCGTATTCTCTTCTCAATGCTCGCGCTGCTACGATTTCACTAATGCATTTCCTTGCGCTGCTGTCGCTTTAGAAATGAATTTCATTCTGGATCCACGCTGCAATATCGTTCGCCATTTGCATTGTAAAACACTCGCAGGGACGCCATTAACCAAGCTCAGTCTCCAGCGAAGCGTCTGCCGAGAGGGCTAGGCGTTGCAAACAGCTGCACAGAGATAGCTCGCAACAAGGCACCGCGTGGTTAGGAGGAAACTATATGTTGTAAGCCGAATGGTCAACAGAATAACAGCGATTACATTCATGTGCAATTTGATGTATTGCATTCTCATGAATTAAAAGTATAAATGTTACCGTGATATCTTATTTGATTGGCAATTCAGGTAATCAGCCTGAAAGACTATCTGATTCACTATGTATGTATTCGTGTCGTGATTTGAGTGGAAACTCTTTCGATACGCTTGTGGATTGATCTATCTGGAAACACGTCGCACATCGAACGCTTTGAGCCTTTGTCAGAGAGGCGTTAGATTGCACGATGTTGCGCGGTGTGCGAAGTCTGAAAAAAAAAATATATAGAGGCAGGCTGTAGTTCTCAAAGATGAGCGATTTTGGAATATGTTTTATACCAACACAAAAGTTGTTCAGGAACGATAGAAATGTTTTTGTACAATCATGAAAACGACTCGATCGATTACATAAAATTTAACACATACAATTACATAAAAAAGACTTGCATAAAAAGAACGCATAGAAAAAAAAAGATTCCATCGATACTAGAAGTCGGAGACAGGGTGCGCAGAAAGTTGAAAATATGTAAAAATTTTCCATTTAATTGACAAAAATGAGAATAATTTTGTTTTATCATGTACGTTAATATTTATAAATTTTATTTTGTATCAATTGATGTGAGATTAGTGAAACATTGTTCGGTCCTACTCGAAGACTATCGATTGGACATGGATCATATGGGGACTCAAGAATTGACTGCGTCTCGATCTTAAGAGTGGGGATGATGTCTAGATGGAGAAAGGTGGTGACCCATTCTTTAGGGACCTGTTACGACATTCACCTGGAGTTATCAGAGGTATATCTATCTAAATAGCTGAAACCACTGATCAGAGTAGTCATTCTCTAGAATTCTCTTCCAGGTAGTAATAGTCTTGACCCTGCCTATTTAGCTGGTGGGCCTTTTGGCGAGATTCGAACACACCTCTCTCCGGCTATGAAGCTTCGATTGCGAATTCCCAAGTGTTTGCGGTATCACGGCAGGATTATCACCCGAATTATGGCCAAAAGATATCTGGATTCAGCTGTACAGAAAAATAAGTACAGGGATGAAATAATATATTTATGCGTTCGCTCCCATTTCTTGCGACAGTCCCACTTCTCTGTAGTGTTTTATCCCAACGCATCCGACGGTCGCGCCTATCTGCGTCGTTAGCCACCGCGCTAACTGCTCGTCCTCCCGCCCACCGGCTCTCCCTCTCGCGCTCTCGCTCGTCATGCCCAGCCGCCCGCCCGCCCGCCCGCCCGCCCGCCCGCCCGCCCGCCCGCCCGCCCGCCCGCCCGCCCGCCCGCCCGCCCGCCCGACCGCCCGACCGACCGACCGACCGACCGACCGACCGACCGACCGACCGACCGACCGACCGACCGACCGACCGACCGACCGACCGACCGACCGACCGACCGACCGACCGACCGACCGACCGACCGACCGACCGACCGACCGACCGACCGCCCGACCGACCGACCGACCGACCGACCGACCGACCGACCGACCGACCGACCGACCGACCGACCGACCGACCGCCCGACCGACCGACCGACCGACCGACCGACCGACCGACCGACCGACCGACCGACCGACCGACCGACCGACCGACCGACCGACCGACCGACCGACCGACCGACCGCCCGACCGACCGACCGACCGACCGACCGACCGACCGACCGACCGCCCGACCGACCGACCGACCGACCGACCGACCGACCGACCGACCGACCGACCGACCGACCGACCGACCGACCGACCGACCGACCGACCGACCGACCGACCGACCGACCGACCGACCGACCCACCGACCGACCGACCGACCGACCGACCGACCGACCGACCGACCGACCGACCGACCGACCGACCGACCGACCGACCGACCGACCGACCGACCGACCGCCCGACCGCCCGCCCGCCCGCCCGCCCGCCCGCCCGACCGACCGACCGACCGACCGACCGACAGACCGACCGCCCTCATCTCACTTACTCACGCTCGCACTCAACTCACTCACTCACTCACGCCCTCCCTCTCTCACTCACTCACGCCCGCCCTCTCTCACTCACGCCCGCCCTCTCACTCACGCCCGCCCTCTCTCACTCACGCCCGCCCTCTCTCACTCACGCCCGCCCTCTCTCACTCACGCCCGCCCTCTCTCACTCACGCTTGCCCTCCCTCTCTCTCACGCCCTCCAGTCCTCCTGACACCCTTTGGTTCCTCCACCTCCGCCGTCCGTGCCGTTACCATCATCCTCGGCCCCGCCCCCGCTGACGCGTCCGGCGCGTTCCCGTGCACTGGACTCCTCCGCGCGCCGCTTCCATCTGCGGATTTTTCACGCGCTATCGGGGCCGCCGCCGCCGCTCGTTAGCCACGCGATAAGATAACGCCTGGGAGGGGCCCCGCTCGCCGCAGAGGGACTAACCGTTGCGGTTGCGGCGAGGGGACCACGGACAGGATGGCGGTGGAAATGGTGGGCGCCATGAAGGTGGTGGAAGTGGCAGAGGTTGACGGAAGTTGTGGCGTAGTGGTATACAGAGATTGCTGTAAGAAGGGACCGTTTTGCCAGCTACTGCGTCTCTAGTGATGCCAACGTAACTGCAGGTTATCTCCTTGCACTCAATTCATTTATGTCTTCGTTTACAGTTACAGTTACCAGTTTGTAAATGGATTCACTTCTGTCTATTGCAATGTTATTGCCGTATACGACTTTAATTTGTTTCCCGATCTTTCAACCTGCTTGGCCAACCTGTCAAACGCCCTTTCTTACAATAACCCTTCTACATCAGTAGTGGTGGTAGCGCACGGTTCGTGGGTGGCAGCATGTTCATTTCGTGAACAGAGGGAGATATGGTAGGGGTGGAGTGGCTCTGGTAACACCGAAGCGGCCGGCGAAGCTGGGCCGTTCGGCCGGTGGGGACGGTGGAAACGATTGAGTCGTCAGTTGCGGTTTGGGCGGCGGGGCGGCAACAAACGACTATAGACTTCAACAAAAAGGTTCTTGTCTCTTACATTTCCCTTCTAAAATTTTAAAACAGTTTACAGCATAAAACCGTTCGCAGCCAATCCTCATCATAATGCGGACGATATTGTTAGATGCCACCATTGTATTCGTAAATTATCTGAAAAATGAAGGATGAGGTAGAAATCCACATAAAGTGTTTTGTGCGCTGACACATTATTACAATCAAATTAAGTAAGCATTGTTTTTCTTAAAGTGTTGATGCGAAAGAGCTGTTGCTATTTCCTTAGTCTGCAGACTAGCCATGGCTACAAATAAAGATTGACTTATCTAATTAAAATGAAAAATAAATAAAATGACTGAAACTGTATTTGTGCAAGAGTAAAATTTGCATTGCAATTTTTACTTGCAATTGCGATTGCAAACGCGTAAGGTCGGCATATAATGAAATCTTAAATGGCCAAACTCAGAAAAGGGGCAAAGAAGCTTCAAAGATTAAAATCGTGTGATCTGATTCCTCTAACGAATGTGTCATTTCTTAAATTATGTTTTCAATTTAGTGTTAATATAGATTTTACAAGTGTTTCCAATTTCTAGAACCTCGAGTTTAGAGAACGACATCTTGACAAAGTAGAACTAGAGATGTTGAATTTTTAGATTTTTTAAATTATTAAAATGCACTTAATATTTTCAAGCTGCAAAGAAATTCAAGGAAAATTAGTCTTTCTAAAGTATAGAAGTAAGGTTTCTCTTATACTATCATCAATATTCCTATCTAAGCGTTCAATAAGATGAATTTATATGGATTGTTTCATAAGATTACAAGTTTATATAACATTTTGAAGAAACTTTACATTTATGTAGAAATAAAAAAGAATAAAAATGAAAACAATTTGAAGGTATTTTGCTCCTTTTTGAAAATGTATAAATTTCAATAAAAGGAAGCGTTTTGAAGTGGCAAAACGTTTTCATATATCGCATCAACAGCTAGGTCATTAGCGACCACTATTGGTATTAACGTTATGATACCTATGTGAGTGAAACGAAATGGTGATGATATGGGGTGGAAGGACGAACACAAATACAACCATGCCTGAGGCGGGACTCGAACCCGCGAGTCCCTTCGGTCTGAGATCACTACGACACTCCTGCCTTAGCGATCTCGGCTACTAGGCCGACTAAGTGGAAGCTTTGGTGTACAAGGAAGCTATAATTCGAGAACGCACCAACAGGCAAAGAGAAGTCGATTCGCACCCCACGGTAGGAAGGCTACTGAGGGCACAGCCCAAGACGCCTACAAAGGATGCAGAAACGAGAGATCTCAGGAAACAGGACGCACTCCAGAATTATACTATTCTCCAAAATCAGCCCCAAAATGCTCCAAAAGTAAAATATCATTAAAGGCTCAATTAAGAAAAACATTCCTCGTCCTATGTAGAAACTCGTAACTGTACAAAACAAAATCTATAAGCTGGTGTTGGGACTCGTAGAACTATGTTTCAAATACGCACTATCCGTCACGTTTCAAAAAATAGTTCTACGTTTATTAAAAACAATATTGAAATGTTCATACGCTTTGCCGCAGCCGAAAAGTGGTGAAAAATCTTTTTTAAACGTAATTTGATTCGGTTCTTTCAAAAAACAAACTTAATTATTTTGCATACAATATCTAGAAGGATTCTCCGATGCCTTCAACTAGAGTTTAATATTCAACTCTTCATTTTTATACAAGCTAACCAATTTTCAGCATATGTTACTGTTGCTCGCTCTGCGAATCAAAAACCACAATTCCCAAGCATTCATAACTTTTCACAATTTAAATATTAGGGTAAAGTTCATAAACCGGGGCACCTTTAGTTAAATAAAATGAAGGTAGACCAGACCAATGAACATTTTCTCCACCATCAGCAATCATAGAATTTGCATGAACACCACAAATGCTCGAAACTTATTTAACAAGCACAAAATAAATGCTTTACTATTTTGAAGTATACAAATAAAGCTGTAAAATTTTAAAGTTGTAATCCATTTCTATTACAATACAAAAAATCTAATATCTGATGATTAGAGAAAGTAACATTGTGTTATTTTATTCTTGTGTTATTTCTATTTTTATTTTATTTTTTGACAGTCCTAATAATATTCGCCATCCCTAATAATGCATTTTAATGTTTTATATTTATACAGACTTTTTATCTTGTGAATATTTGATGAGAGGATCATTATTCTAGTCTTTAATTAGTCATTGATTTTAAATCATTTTTGATAATTTTCACTTATCTGAAAATGGAAATTTTAATAAATTTGGCCCACAATTTTCCACGCGGTTTTGTATTTTTCTCCTTCGTCATCACAGATAGTGTTTAAAGTTGACGAACGTAAAGACAACAAAAGTTTCAAAATCTCGGCCTAACTCGAAGAAACAGTAAGGCAAACGAGCACATGCTAGCAATCGAAACATGTACTTTTCAAACACAGCTCCAGACGTCACCAAAGGCACGTGACGTCAAGATTGTGTCTACACAAACAAGCATGACTGGCTGTTGTGGTAAAAGATATACATTTAAATTGTAGAATTCAAAAATAATATTTATTGTTTAATTTACAATTTACAATATTTCATAATCGTATCAATTATTTCCGTAATCCAAATAGCCAGATGTACTGTGTACAACGCCGCTTCGCCGTTCCACAGGAAAGATGTCCCAAATACACTGTCACAGTCACCAAAACCATCAGAAGTCATCCCGTTATAATCTGTATACTCGAATATAATTATATAATCGGTTTACTTTAGATCTATTAAAATTAAATGTTCCATCTCATAAAGCAGGAACGGGACGTGCAATACAAAAGAAGCTGATAATATAATTACAAAAAATACACAGTTTCCAAATACTAGGAACAAACGGAATGATCAATCGGAACCAACAAACGAGAGGTTGAATTTCGGAAATAGTTTTGGATTCCAAGGATCATAGATATTCACAAAAATTACAAAATTGAATTTTTTACATACTCCAACTCTTGTATTAGTGTATAATCCGTGAGCTTTTTGACTGAATATTGCGAATTCAAAGATCAGAAATAATTGGTATGGTACTATAAAAATACATTATGTTCCAAAAAAATTCAATAAAATTGAGAACAAAAACAAATGTTTGAGGTAAAAACAAAAATCAATGCTGTAGGCTTTCATGCGAGGGCGTCCGACATAAGTAAAAGTGCTATACGAAACCATGATGAGTATTTTGAAGCGAGCATGTGCGAATTGGCTGTGATGTGGTTGAGACCAATGAGCATAGCAAATCAGAGCTTCCGAGTCTGTGATTCGAATCCGCTCTGTTGGTCGCCAAATGCATGTTAAAAGCGAGATGAGTCGTGTGATCTCGGCAGCACTTGCATCGACCACCAAAATAATGCGCTTTGAGTGTTGTTCGCAGAAATGCTCTTTTTCTCATTTTAATATCATTTGCAGCTTTAATTGAAAAATAATTTGGCCAAGTTCCTCTTAAATTACAAATCAATTTAAAATAATGTTTATATCTATTATATAAAAGTTAAATTGTATACATACACGTGATAAAAAATGGTCCTTCATCTGTGGCTCCCAAATTTCCCAAAAATGATTTTGGGGAAAAAAAAGCGTAGTTGGGATTCAAAATCTACCACAAAATGCCCTCTTTTGTTACAAAAAATACGAAATTACTTTGCAGGATACGCATTCTCTGTTAGCTTGAACATTATAAAAATAGTCAGAAGAGAACTTTTATTGTGTACGTGATGTCCTGAGATATTTAATAAAAGTATAACGTATGTTAGAAGAATTAATTATTAAAGAATATTTAAATTACAAATGATATTGAAACAACTAAAAACGAATGTTACCCCCGGCAAGTAGTTCTTAATTTTACATTCCTTTACGAAGTGTGAACTGTTTCTGTTCAAAATTAACAGTCATTGTCACTTTTCTTCACTTGTTAGGTTATTAAAAATGTTAAGTTTACGAAATAAAGTGCCGTAAAGCAACAATACTCAATACAATACAATACAATACAATACTCAATTGGTTACCAAACTCGGCCTAAAAGCCTCGTTTAGCAATTTTCTGATCTCGTATTGTAATCATATGTTACGACACGAATATCTTACAACGTTCTATCCACTTTGTAAAAAATTGTTATATTTAATGTGAAATTTCAACGAACGCCTTCAATTAGTAATCACAGTTTTTTCTCTCGCAAGTTCTCAACAAGGAGAACTATCGAAGCACATTTGGAGTATACTTTTTGACATGAGTGAATGTAGTTTTGAATTGGAAATAGAAATAGCAGCAAATGCTGCTTTAGAAACATTGTTACCCAACAAATCGAGAAAGAAATATGATCGTGAGTATTTAATTTTTAAAGATTGGAACGGGGGAAAAGTTAATTCCATATCGGTAAAAGTTTTGATTGTTTTCTTTTCTGGCCAGTCAGAGAAGGAGAAACCAAGTAGTCTTGGGACCCACTACTCCATGTTAAAGAGTTCAATATCACTTAACGACAACATTTATGTCAAATGTAAACGTAAGCTTCCGCGGCTCGAGTCCATGTCTTCTTGGCTGTCCGGATGACGCCGCGTCGTTGACTGAGAGGCCGACGTTTGGCCTGTCATGTCGCAGGCTTCTTCATGACAGTGACACCGCGGTGCTGCGCCACCGGTATTATATACCGGACAGCCTAGAAAATATTTATATCAGTAAGTTTACTCCGTTATTAACGTTTTTAAAGAGAAAAAGTGTAGGATACAAGAAGAAGTCCAAAACATTTTCAAAACAAGGTAATGGCAAAGCACCCCATTATTTTACCGCCCTAATGTGGTAATGAAGTACATTATCAACTAGGGCGCTAATGTATTTCATTACGAAACTGATTATAATAGCATAATGTTTGAATTTACCTAACCAAAGTGGATAAAATAAACAACCACGCATATCACTACTTACTTCGTCTATTTTACATGATGCCTCCATATTTTGAAACAATTCTCAAAAATGCTTCCGACTTTTTTTTAATTTATTTCTTCTTGTTCGACAATACAGTCTTTCAAGGGTTATAAATATTCATATGATTACTAGATAACATTTTTGGATTGGCCATCCATGAGATAAGTGCGGTTTGTACGCTAACTTAATTATTGATTAATTCAGATTGTTAGTTAAGAAGAGGAAGGTACAAGCTTATGTTAAGGAGCTGGGGGGTGTAATGGTTTACGGGGGCTTGAATCTATCTTTCGGGAATCTTGACTTGATGCAGGGGTGGGCTGCATTCTTTCCCATGTTAAAAATGAAGGTGCTTGGTGAAGTATGTAGGTTATTATAAAAATTGTTAGCTAATGTGGCTATGGTTTCTTCCAGTTTAGTGATTTTTAATTCACGGTGAATTTGTTCATTTGTGATGAACCACGGGGCATTTAACGTATTTCTTAGAAATATATTTTGGATAACTTTAATTCGGTTAATGTTGCTAGGAGCTGCACCTCCCCAGATTGGGCATCCATAGGTTATGGTCGGGAGGATTATTGTTTTGAAGAGTAGTAATCGACATTCAATTTTCAGTGTAGAGCGCTGGTTTAGTATGGGAAATAATTTTGAAATTTTTGCTCTTGCTTTATTTGCTGCTGCATTGATATGTGGTTTCCATGTGAGCCGTTTATCAAATAGAATGCCAAGGTATTTTATTGGTGAAGTGGCCCATGGTATTCTCGTTCCTAGAATTGAGAGCTCAGTTGGATATCGTGGTCTACATAGGGTGAAAATTTTTGCTACACTTTTATCTGGGTTAATTTTAATTCTCCAATTCTGTGTCCAGTTTATATACTGATCAAGATGATCTTGGATGTGATCTTTTGCTATAACGATATCAGAATTTGTTGTAAATAGGGCTGTGTCGTCCGCATATAGTGCAATGTTGGAATCACCGTTGGTTGGTATGTCATGTGTGTAAATATTGAATAATGTTGGAGAGAGTACTGATCCTTGTGGTACCCCTGCGGCTATTGGGTAAAATTCTGAAGTAGAGTTATTGATTTTAACGGTAAATGTTCTGTTAGTTATGAAACTTCGGATGATTTTAAGTAGGTATTCGGGGGTTCCCAGTCGGTGCATTTTGTAAACGAGTCCTGAGTGCCAGACCCTATCATAAGCCTGGCGTAAGTCTAGAAATACTGTTACTGTGTGCTTCTTATCTTGAAATCCTTGAGCGATTGCTTCGGTTAAACGTAGGAGTTGATGCGTAGTTGCGTGATTCGCTTTGAAACCAAACTGAACGGATGGTATGGCGTTCGTTGAGGTTAGAAAATGGTTCAATCGGGTTAATATCAGTTTTTCAAATATTTTTGAAAGTGTGGATAAAAGACTGATGGGTCTATAGTTGCTGAAGCAACTAGACTGATGGGTCTGATGGGTCTGATGATAAAAGACTGATGGGTCTATATTGCTGAAGCAAATCTGGAATCTTTGTTAGGCTTGCAAAATGGAATTACGATTGCCTTTTTCCATGCTATTGGGAAATAGTTAAGACGTAATGACGCATTAAAGATCGCCGTTAATGCTGCAACAGTTTGTTTATTTAACATCTTAACACAAGCGTTACTGATTCCATCAATTCCTGGGGCTTTTTTATACTTAAGAAATTTAATTACTGACGCTGTTTCCGAGGGTGATATAAATTTGATAGGTGACGCTGCGGTTGGGATTTCATTATTTAAGTATTCTGTTATTTCTGCATTAAACGTAATGTTTGTCACTGGGTGCGGTTTAAACGTATCTTCCAGGTGTTTAGCTATTATTTTGGCTTTGTCTTTGTCGGAATAAGCTATTTTAGATCCTAGCAGAATTGGGGGAATTTTAGTTTTATCTTTGTTGATACGTTTAACCGTTGTCCATAGATGTCTGGAATTTGGGTGTATTCCGGCAATAAAAGTATTATAATTGGAGTATCTTAGTTGATCTAAGTGGGTTTTAATAAGTCTTGTTAGTTTATTAACTTTTCTTTTAATGTCCGTTCTTCTAGTTCTTTGCCAGTAACGTCTCAGATTATTTTTGGATTTGATTAGGTTAATAATGTTTATTGGTAATGATTTGGTTTTTGGTAGGCGGAGAGGCGTGGTGGATTGTTTTAATGAGTGAATAATAGCATTAGAGAATCTTTCAATTTCGTTATCGATATCATTTACACTTTTAATGTTATACGGATATGAATAATTGTGGGTCATTAAATTAGCATATTTGTGCCAATTTGTAATTCCTCGTATAATGTTGTTAGTGGCGAGTTCTTCTATTGGGGCGGTTAAGGATATGATTATTGGGCAGTGATCTGAATCAAGTTCATTTAGTACATTTTGATAGAGCGGGAAATTTATGTTTTTAGTCAGAATAATATCCAAAATATCGGGAACGATGTTTGGATTAGATGGATATCGAGTTGGTTCATTAGGTGTCATTATCTCAATGTTATTACTGGTCATGAATTGTAATAATTTTTTACCGTGCCAAGATGTAGTATTACAGCCCCAGGTAGTGTTTTTGCTATTGAGGTCTCCTAACAGGATGGTTGTATTATTGGTAGCGAATATTTGTTTATATGAATTTATCGGGAATGTTCTATTGGGGGGCTTATAGGCTGATATTATATTTACTGATTTATTATTGATGTTTGTTTTAATTCCGACTGTTTCCAGGTTTGCGGAAAATGGGGTCGGAATTTGTTCGTGTTTAAGATTTTTTGATATGAATATTGCCACTCCGCCTGAGGCTATGTTAGAGGTCACTCTATCGTTGCGATAAGAGCAGTACCCTGGAATATTAAACCTGTCGCCAGGCGTTAGGTGTGTTTCTGTGATGCACGCGATTTTTATACTATGTTGTTGTAAGAAAACTCTAAACATATTTTCCTGACGCTTTAAACCATTGGCATTCCAATTTAAAATATTATTTATTTCATTTTTATTTGGCATTACTTCGGTATGCAGCAACCATTGAACCAACCATATTTTGCACTTGAGGAATGATCGCGTTGATAACTTGGGAGACTATGGACGAAATTATAGTGGGCCAGTCATTATTCGGGGTTGCGGTATTTGTTTGAGTATTTTTCAAATAAGGCTGTCGAGGTAGAGGTGGGAATTCTTGGTTGGATATTATTGGGGGAGAATGGGTGTTTTTTGAATGGTTGGAGTACAAGTTAATTGATTTGCTTATGTTTAGATTTGAAGGAATATTTTTAAGGGAATTAACATGTTCTTGATAATATGTGCAACCTCTATAGTTAGCAGCGTGAAATTGCTTGCAATTTACGCACTGAGGACGTGCGTCTTTTAATTTTCTGCATTCGGAATAGTGATGGCTTCCTACGCATTTAACGCATCTGGCTTCGAAACCGCAATTAGCCTGTGAATGGCCATATCGTTGACACTTTTTACACATTATAATTCTAGATTTCATTCTTTGCTGAACTCTAACTACACTATACAAAATTCTTTTTAGGTTGAATACATTCCGAGCCTCTCTATTGTCTGTTAAGTCCACTGCACAGATTGGAATGGGTTTTCTTTCTTTATTGTATAATCTACACACTTTGATTACTGGTAAATTTATTCGGATTAGTTCATCATTTATTTCTTGTTCAGAGTATGTAACAGGCAAGTCTTTAATTACCACAGATAAATATTTCTCGGTGGGGTCTCTATAAGAATAGTATTGAATTCTTTCTTCCTCACAGAAATTTCTAAAGTTACGGAAATCGTCTATAGCGGTGAACATTATTTTAACTGAGTCTTTGTTAGGCTTAGTTGTGAAATCGTTCTCAGCTATATTTTTAATGTCTTCTAACAGTTTAGCATAATTATCAACCGCGTGAACGTTTATAGGGGTAATTTTAACTTGTACCGGTTCCGGTTCGCAGACATTCATTGTTTCATGATCTAAATTTTCAAGTGTAGCATAGCGTGAACTGACTGGGACATTGTACACAGTTGCACTTTCACTTTCTCCTGATTGCATCACTTTTCGCTTCTTGGATTCATTTCCATAATTATTGGTATTGACACTTACGGTTGACGACTCCTGGGGAAGTGGGCAGTGTGATGAAGGGCCACTGCCGTGAAACACTGAACTTGCGGTTGCTGCGCCGTCAGTTGCGATAGGTTGCGTACCATAGTGTTGAGAAGACTGCCCTTGCAGTAGCTGATGTTGTTGTTGGCAATTTTCCTTGTTACCTTGGACGTGCTGTAGTTGCTGCAGTTGTTGACGCAGGTGATTAATTTGTAGTTCCTGCTGTTGAATAATAGCTTGTAGTTGATATTCAACAGCTTTAGGTACACATTCTTCTTCGTTAGCGTCCTCCATGTCTGGCGCAAATCACTCTGGCCGAGGCCAGAGTCAAGAAGAGTGGGCTCACTTATAGCACGTTAGTTGATATTCACTTTTTAAACTGATTATATTTAAGAGAATACTGTATATTGACTTGTAACTGTAGTATTAAAGTTTCAAATTACTAAGGCACTGGTTTCAATAACGCAAAGCATAACTTTTGCCACGGAGTAGCGGAGCGGAGCGGAGCTCGATGTGCACTGCGCCGAGGCTCAAGCAGAACTGAGGTATCTTTAATATCGTGAAGTATACTAGCATTTTTATTAAATAATGTATAAACTATTGCGATATAGATATTTTTATATTTAATTTAAGGGGTTGATACCATTAGTTTTGCTGCGGGTGACACTAACTCAAGCTACGCCTCTGAGTAATATTGGTCATTGTGTCAGCAGTTACAACTTCAACGCAATTTGTGAAATAAATATACTTCGATGATTATCATTGCAAATTTGTAGAATGCGGAGAATTATGTATTCTGGTGGAAAACTGTGAAACGAAAGATTTTTTCCTCCTTTCCCATTTAATGAATAAACTGAAGTCATATATTATTAATGGTGGTTTTGCAATAATGTAACATGAAGAGTACATTTATCGATTTTGTTTTTGATCTCAGAGTCGTTTTGAGAGTAGAATAACCATTAGTGACTCGTGTATCTGTCGGCCACCAAATTTTGCAGATTTTAAGTGGCCGCTCCTAAAATAAAGGTGGTGTTTCAAAATAAATTAATAAAAATCAAATAAATTTAAAATTGGGTATTTTTAGAATATTATCAGTTCAGAATGTTTATCAACTAACTTCTTCCTTATACGTTGCGCATTAAATTTTTGGTATCGCAGCTTCCGATTGGGTGGCCATGTCCCCCTCTCCTTCCAGCTTGTGACATTGAACTGCTCCTACGTTTAAATCGGAAGATACCCTATTTGATGAACGTGAAATGCGATAGGTTTTGTAATATTGCAGTGTTTCACGTTAATAAGGAATACATTTCATTTTATGTTTACTTTCTCGTGTACTGCTTATGTATAGGGAAAGTATTGTAATGCTGCAGGCAAATGCACGATTTTTTCCAAAGAAAAAAACTGTTATTCTTGGGTCCTAGTAACAAAAAAGTGGATAAATCTAGTTTCTACATGTAATAAATTACTTCCTCTAACACGTTGTGTAGTCAGAATCCATGTTTTGTGGGTCCTTGATATCGAAAAATCGATTTACGGCGAAAAGTGCGACTGTCCCCGTCTGTCCTTCCGTCCCTCCGTGAAGAAGCTAGCGGCTATACTTTGGGTTTTATAACATGACGCGTGAGGGCTTGTATTCACGATGGGATATGGCACGGTTTTTTGCATCTTTCTCGGTCGTTCCGCTAGATGTCGCATGGTCGCGATCGTATCAAGTAGTGCTGCAGATCAAACGACATCGTACGACCGAGAAAGACGCGAAAAGCCGTCCCATATTCCATACTGAAAACAGGCCCTCACGAGCCATGTTATAAAAACCCAAGTTCAAAAAGTAAGTAGGCGTTTTAACCAAAATTGATATTTCCCGATTTAGCTGACTGATGTCGAGGCCCCTTGAACTTGAAACGGATATTTTGATTTTGGTGAGTAGTTTACATGAAGCGTCAACAGCGTTTTACACACTTTATCAAAAATGTCTCCAGATTTTTCCTTTATTTTTTCTCCTGGAATAGAGCAAAAGACGCTTAAAGAAATGGCACAGATTGCATTATCTTTGAACTCTCTTAATTTTCGAAAATTGAAAAAGTTCACATTTTTTTCTGTTCAAAAGTCTTTCTTGAACTACAATATCCAAGATAGATTTTTTTCCTGAATGAAATATGCTGAAAAAAGGTGAATGAAGAGATCTTGAAATAAGGTCATGTACAATTTTTCGAAAATACGAGTTTGTGTGAAACTGTTTTAAAACAAAAGTTTATCAAAAAGGGCTCCAATTTTCTTTTCTTCAAATGTTTTCCTCGTCTGTAACCAAGAACGAAAGAGAAAATGTGCTGTTCGCATTTTCGGCGAATACTCTGTACCTTCGAAAATTGAAAAACATTATCATGGAAAAAGTACATATTAATAAAGATATTTTTTAAGTGAAATTTATTCTAAAAACTCAGTTCATTAAAAAAGGTTTTATTTAATTTGATTTGATTTATTTGGTAAAAAAAAGTAAAAACTGGATTTGACGTATGGAAGAGAAGAATATTTGCATGTTTTCTTCAGTACCAGAATCCCATCCCAACATTTTAACTATAAATAGTTGTAAGTTAAAACAACAACAATAATAATAGTAATAGTAATAGCAATAGATGATGTACACTTTTATAAAAATAAGCATAGGTTAGTTTAATTTTGCAAACTTTCGAATTTGTAAATTAGAATTTCACTAACTTTTGTTTCTAGAATGTTTCAGGACTTGTTACGTTGCAACACAACAATGGAAACGCGGCAACACGTCAGTTTGAAATTCACATTTTGAAGTGGAGGTAGAAACTCGCAGGAGAAGATTTTTTTAAACTTCGAATGTATATTTTAAAATAAATATTGATACAGATTGAAACTTTAATTACAATATCTTCATGATAACTTGTATAACATTCTGACATTTTTTAAATTTTTCCTCCTAAAGCTCAATCAAAATTTGGAAAAGCTGATAAATAAATCTCTTATTCAAAATTTGTAGTATTACTGGAGTTCATTGTTATATTTATATATGTTAAGTTGTCTTTTAACAAAACTAAACGTTATTAACTCACACTAAAGACTCACATTTTGTGGTATAACTCGATGTGCTCAACACTTCACTCACCGCAATATTTCGATATGCGACTGTTATGTTACAATAACGGAGACGTCCATTCTAATGGCAACCGACCCAATCTAACAAGTGTTTTCCTCGCTAATTTTCTGTTTTCCTCTCTTATGCCAAGTTGTGAGTTTGAGTAGAGGGTTCACTCGTGGAAGTGGCAATAACTTCAAATGTAGCATAGTTACTCTTAGAAACCGCAATTAATTTAAAGTCCATTCATGACGTAATCTGAAAACCGACGTTCCTCGCGCTGTGGCTGTGTGGCTGGAGTGTGTGGCAAGCGCGTGGCTGCGACGTGGGTTCCGGCCGCCCGCCTCTCCGCTCCGCTCCGCTCGCCCCCACTCGCTGACAGGAAGCGACAGGCGCTATCGGACAGGATCCGGGGACTTTCGCAAAGGCCCTCGCCATCCTAGATGACCAGTAGGCGAACCTCGCGCGATGGAAGCGTTTCAGGATTCATGACTAGTTAATGACCAACCAGCGAGAAATTCTTGAAAATTCTTTCGTAAGGCCTAAAAACACTATGTTGTTCGGCAAGTCTTGTGTACTTAATATGAGTGAAAATGTTCTTAATAAATGTATGACATTATATGTACAAAGTTTGTCTAAGAATACAAATTATTCGCTATCAATTATTCATAAATTATTACTCAACTTATTAATTTAGTGTTTAGACAAAGATCTATTACATTGATTAAAAAATAAATATACAGAGAAAAAATACTACGACAGATTCTTGTCATGTTCTTGTTAAATAATATGTTCCAATGATTTAGAATAGTAGCTGTACCAATTTCCACCAGATGGTAGCATAACCACAGCCGTAAAAAGCATAAGATGTTAAGAATCTACAAAGAATGTAATGTTGGAGTGTTTATACTAAATGTGGACCAGCCGACAACCCAGTCCTGATGAGGGAGAAAGGAGAGGACCCGTACGGCCATTGTTTCAGAATCTGATTCGACACTCGTCTAGAAGTGATGAGAAGAAACTACGGGCACGACGGACCAAAGCCAATGGCCCTCTTGGTCCTCTTGCAGGTTCTTGTCTACTCACTGAGCACAACAGAACCCTTCCTCCAGCCGAACTCGAACCTAGGACTTCAGTATCTACTCTGCTTATGCGATAGCACACTGAATGTGTAAATCCATAGAGCAATTATGTTGTTGATATACGTTCTCATGAAATGTAATTGGTTGTAAGTGGATAAATATATTATTTCACAAAATATTTTGTTCCCAAATCGGAGGTCTTTTCATATTTCAGACTAATCTGTACTAGTAATGCAGAGTAAACAATTGAAAGTTGCTTCCCCAATGACATAATTTATAACGATTTATAATTCGTTATTAACGATTTAAAATATCGCATGTACATATAAAATTTAATTTATAACGAAACTACTGTGAACACGTGGGTATCTTTATATCACTTTCGAATATTATTAAAAAAGTCTATGGACAGGCCGGTAAAAGAATTGTAATCTCAATAGAAAATTAGAAGGTAACTTCCAAATTTTAGTCGAGGGTGAAAATTTACTTATACAATGGAGAAAAACTATGTGGACTTTGAGACGGGATTCTCCTCATTTTATCTACAAATTTCGTAGAAAATCTAAGTAGTGTTCACTCCCAGTGCAAACTCATTTCCGACGAGCAGCGACTTCGAAATAGGAATGCGTCATCGATGTTGATGTTTTCAAAACATGGATGTATTTAACATGGATTTGTTGAAGTCTATTTTTTAACATCGATGTCTTGTGTTCGATGTTTTTATGGGGTCGATAGTTTTTGAATGGAAAAAGTCGGAAACAAAATCCTATTATAATTTTAAAGACACACATTGATTGAATATTCTTCCGACCAATTTGAGAAAAAGTGAAAAATAATAAAAGCGGGGTGTCTTCAAATAAAGAAGCGTATTATTTTTGAATTATTGAATCAGATATTAAAAAATTCGTTAATTGTATGCTTGATTTTTACCTCTTTTGTCAGATAAATCTCAATTAAAATTAATAAATCCATACTTTCACGAATCACTTTCCAATTAAATTCACTCCGCATAAACTTCATTGGTTTACAAAATCAGTTTTAAAAACATCGATGTTAAAAAACAACGGTGTAACAGTTATGGTATCGGACTGTTAAACCAAACTTTGCGGGTATCAATCCGATCGAAACCGTGGATTTTAAGGACGAAAATATTCTTCGTACGCCTTACGGAATTAAAGCCGGCTGTCCCATGTTGTAGGTTTATTGTATGTAAAAGCTTCTGAAGCCTAAAAGAAGTCTCTGAGCTGAATTCAAATCGCCTGTTTCGTCGCCCGAGATAATACCTTCTTTCTCCGCTAGATGGTGAAAGCAGTGTTGCGAAATTTTCGTGGTTAGACAGAAGAGCAGGGCTGAAGGCCTGAGTCTCACCACGTAAAATAACGCATCATTAAACGGAAATGGTTTCGGGTGAACGTTTTATTAACATGGATGTTTTAGTTTTGAACATGGATGTTGTAGGATAATGGATCACGGGATCGGTCAATTAATGAATTACATTAGTTTGCCAACGTTTCGGAATATTTAATTCCTTCATCAGGGCTAACAAACAAAAAACACAATCACACATCACAAATAAGGACAAACTCTTCTGAACAACAACATAAAAAAACATGAATGATCATACATGTAGAAAAATAATTACACAGATAACTAAATAAATAAATACATTATATACTGTATATCTAAGTCAATCATTATACAGTATATAATGTATTTATTTATTAAGTTACCTGTGTAATTATTTTTCTATATGTATGTTTTTTTATGTTGTTGTTCAGAAGAGTTTGTCCTTATTTATTGTGATTGTGTTTTTTGTTTGTTAGCCCTGATGAAGGAATTAAATATTCCGAAACGTTGGCAAACTAATGTAATTCATTAATTGACCGATCCCGTGAACCATTATCCTACTACTTATTAACGGTCGTGATTTCTACAATGGTCAACATGGATGTTTAGAAAAGTGGATGTTTTGTTGGCGCTGTGGCATTCCTCCTTCAGAAGAGGTTTCCGTTTTTGGAGGATCGGTGAACAAACGCAGGGCGTAGTTTATGCGCGTTGCGCCAATGCGAGGCGTCTTGCGAAGGATGATTCAGCTCCTGCAATTGAAACGCGCCATGCGACGCGACGCGAGGCGATGCGATGCGATGCCGCGGCGCCCCCTATTGTGCCGCGTGGGGCTCGGCGGAATGCAGTTGCGTCAGGCGGCGGCGGCGACGAAGGCGGCGGCGGAGGCAGTGGAGGCGGCGGTGGAGGCGGCGGAGGCGAAGGCGGTGGCGGCGACGAAGGCGGCGGCGGAGGCGGTGGCGGCGGCGGCGGCGGTGGAGGCGGCGGTGGAGGCGGCGGTGGAGGCGGCGGAGGCGAAGACGGTGGCGGAGGAGGAGGCGGTGGCAGTGGCGGTGGCGGCGGCGGTGGCAGTGGCGGTGGCGGTGGCGGTGGCGGTGGCGGTGGCGGTGGCGGTGGCGGTGGCGGCAAGAGTTCAGACTCCACGATTTCTGCGTAAAAACGTTTGAGCATGTTCGTAATTTTTCAGGCCGAAAACTTACAGTTTGACTCAAGCACTTATAGCGGCAGAATCGTTCCCTAACGGATTTGATTACCTGAGGCGACGGTAATCGGCCATTTCGATTTTGTGATTACGTGTGTCAGGGTACGATTGTGTGAAGTGATATTGTGATAAGTTACCTCTTCCCCCTTTCCCGTTTTCTTATCTTCCTTCTCTATGCTCCTTATCGTTAATTAACACTTATTAAGGATTACAGCCAGAACGCACGCACAGTAATACCTCCATTGAAAGTTCTCGGATGATGCAATTCAGTTGTTTCCGGGTAGTCCCCCCTTGTGGCGGTTCGCATAGATTTCAAAAGAAATCGTAAACACGGAGGATTTGCAACTTTTGGCGTTTATGCTTTTAGTTTGGGATCTTGAAGATTCTGTACAGAAACTACATGAGAATCTTGACAAAAATTGAACTTTGTATACCTCCCTCTAAACTTTGAGTTCCTACCTGCCGTTGCTGCACTTACATGAGACGTCATAGCCGACACAGTATCCTTCATGCATTTCTCTTCTGCTAATCGCCATCTGCAACTGTACTTTAGGTGGAATATCCGGCAAGGAGCGGTGTACTGTGTGAGTCATAAAACTACCGTACTTAGCCGCAGGCCTTCCGGTTCCTTACCTCGCCAATAAGAAACGCATTTCCTGACTCGGTGCACAAGGTAACGCACCTGTTGCCGACGCTTGAACACGTGGTCTGGTCCTGTGAGGCTCTTGCTGAGAACTCGTGTTGCAGGCTCAAAGAGAATAATAATTAGCTGAACCCTTTGCGATCAAAGGGTTACGACCCTTTGCGATCAAAGGGTTCAGCCCTTCGCACAAAGGTTTGTTGAAAAATTAGAAAAGTGCTAAATATGCACTATACCGAAAATCAAAAACCCTTAATTGGAGTGCAAGTATTTATATTACAAGACTAATAAAATAAGTGAGGTTTGCAAATTCTGCAAGGATACAATTATCATATACTATGAACAATGAAACATGGTGTGGCGTCAGGGATAAAAGTACACACACCTTTAAAAGTATGTACAAGTTTTATTTACGAAGAATGTACAATAATTATATTGACTGCTTTGTAAATACACACTTCCCAAAATTTATGAACCGCCCGCCTGTGGATAAACCAGATATTCTAGTGAGGACCTGCCTCGAATGCACGCTCCTACCGTGCCACTTTTGTCACCCTTGCAACACACGAACACGCTCCAGCCTGGGCGTACATTTTGCGCAAAGCGCGAGGTTTCCAAATACAAAACCCTCCGGCGTAAGCAAGTAGGCTCATTTTTATACCTGCCGTCTTGCCGTCACGTGACCGCCGTTGAGGGTGGGAGGGAGGTTTGCATACTAGTACGTGATAGTCGAAGCAACGGCGGCGTCCACCTGGACTAAAAATATCCGTACACCAACGCCGTGGCGCCGGGATATTCAGCTCTCAGGTATGCGAGCTTTCTGTGTCCTCCTCGCACGCAGGGCCGCCAACATGACGCTACAATGGTTAATAAACTGCCATTGAAATGTTCTATATTTAGCAACACATGTACATGTCTATTGTATTGTGAACTCTGACAATGATATCCGGCCGTCCCCCTTGACTCAAAAACGTAATGCATCGCATAAAATTACAGTCACAAACGTCTTTGAGGAAGGACACAACCGTCGAACGAATGCAATGTTGGACATTGAGTTTATGTACACTCACTCATCTTTGCTTTTAAAAACGTTATTGGAACATAAATTAGTGCGCTATTTTTACTTCACTAAGTACATCCTCACACCCACATGGACGCTCAAAGGTGAAATGACTGATTTTCAGAGATAGATTACAACTCGCACAATCAAATAATACACTAATGACGGTAGATAATCGTTCTTTCTATTAACTTTAAGATATAATTAAAATTAATGTTGATACTTTAAAATAAGATATAAATAAAATTTGATTGCCTATAATGTAAAAACAATTGGCTTTTTATCTCATTAGATTATTTTGTTGTTTTAAACAATATTTTATTTGTTTTTACGGATCTTTTCTGTTAGTCGGAGGTAAACTCCCTAACGGTTTAGCCAATTTTGATGCCGTTTTCACTGAAAGTTTGAGTGAGACCGCATTTGATTCGAAAACGTACTGAGTGAAGAATAACATTTATTTATTCTTTATTTATTTTTTATTATTATAAATTAATGCAAATTGTCTATAATTGACCTTCCAGGAAACCTTATCCAAGTAATAAATTTACTTCACACTACCAAATTGCAGTTTCCTGCCACCTGTCAAGGGACGCTCGCGAGCTGTCAAGGCTCACCTTCCAACCGTCGACAGGGAGCGCGCCAAGTTCGTCATTTATTCGGATTCGTCTGCGGCGCTGGACGGCCGCCCGCATGCCCGCACGCCCACGCCCGCCCGCATACCCGCCCCTCGGCCGCATCGCCCGCGGGCGATCGTCGCGTGCGGGACGCGGAGTTCGGTCGCCCTCCCGCTCCAGGCCCACCGCCCGCGGTCCCTCCCGCTCCAGGCTCACGGACTCTGCCGCACAGCTCGGTCTCGCCCGGCCCCACTCGCGTCCCCGCACCCGCAGCTGCAACAGTTGCTTTCGCTCCCTTCTCGAAGAGCGTTGTGTACCGTGTGACGTCGTGGGAACACAACAGCAATCACAGACACGAGCTTCAGATATTTTCAGATTTATTAATAAGTATTTACAAATAAATAGTTTGATCCGTTATGTACAGCTCTGATAGACACTATACCCCGATCGCAGGAGAGTTCCTTAAAAGATGCTAATCTATCTGACTGGTGGCCCTCGCCACTCCTCGGCGAGCTTACGCACACAGCGTAGAGCCCCGGCGACCGCAGTCATCCGTGGAAGAAATGTTCCACAGCGGCGTTCCAACACATGGGTGCGAGCGTACTGCGTACTACGAGCGTAGCTTGTCTCCGCACCGCCTTGGGTGCACGAGGTTTTCACTCAGCTCAAAACCCACCCCCGCGCTTCGCGCTCTCGCTTATATACCTTCCAGACCAATTGACACGCAACGTCATCTCGCTTCATGACACGAGCCATGCCAGATCGGCACATCGTACCACATGATTCGCGCTGCCATGCATTTTGGGCATCCCTTCCCATGGATTTGTTGGAGTTCCCAAAATACCTCGGGGTGCCTCCGCCCCTAGCTACCACCTTTTCACTTGTACTTTCTTCATCCAGCATTCTCTGCCTGCCCTAATCCTGCGACGCGTTGCCTGCAAGGCGCCGGTCTTCCTGCTTGTTAATACAATACGCTACAACCGCCACCTCCTGTCCTAGCCTATTCAATTTCCCTACGCGCCCGTCCTTCCCATTTCCAATCCTTGCTCCTCTCGATACTGCCCGCTTACGGAGGGGCCAGCTATAGTTCCCGCCCGCTCCCCGTCCTACCCTCTTCCAACTGTTGCTTCCACGTTGCCCCACTTCCATCACGAGACCCTCATGGTTCCACTTGCTCCCGGCGCCGCGTCCTGTCCACTTCCAGCTCTTGCTCCCCGTTTCCGCTCGCTTCCCACTCGAGAACTTCTCGGTACCGCATCTCCCGGAGCGGCGAGCTCCAGTTCCGACATGAGAACACCACGGCCGTTCCCTTCCTCTCCCCGCCATGTCGTGTTCCAATCCTTCCTCCCGCTGCCGTCTTTCGGTACCGCCCCCTCCCGTCCAGGTCAGTTCCATTTACGCCCTCTAGTTTTCGTCTTGCCCACTTCCAACACTTGCTCTGGCTATTTCACCCGCTTGGAACTCGAGGATCTCTCCGTTTTATTTTTACTTTCTCGCCTGACGAAGTTCTTTGCAAGAAAATAAAGTTATGTAATAGTGCACATGAAACGGCGAATTTTCGCCAGAAAAACTCTTATTTTATTGATGTTTCCGTGCGTGTCACTATTCCGATCATTAGCCCAGTAAGGGCAATGCGTGTTTTTTATCGCAGAAGGGAGCAGGGATCTTCCTCGCAGGATAGTGAGATCTGGCATCGAGGCACCGCCCCAGCCAGAATAAGTCAACGATCTCTCGTTACCCCTCACACGGCGTGGCCAGCTCTAATTCCTGTCCGTTCCCCGTCTTCTACCCTTGCTGTCCCGTTTCTTATCCCACTTCCTATCGGTGAGTTCTCGGTACCGCCCGCTTTCCACTTGGCCAGCACCTGTTCCCACAAGTTCTAAAGCAGACCAGCTTTAGTTCCTTCCCGGTGTATGTAACACACTAATAACAACCAGTTTAAAAAATAGACGTTTTTCTTAAAAAAGACATGTCTGCAGTTCTCTTCTGCATATAATTCTGATAAGTCACGACTCACGAGGACATTCGCAATGGTCAATGTTCCGTCAGAATGCAAAGTCATGCGAAGGTTCTTTTTTACGAGGTTACAAGGTATTGTGAAACCTGGTAGTACTGTTCCTTGCATTAGGAGAAGCTCCATCACTAAGTCCAATTCTTATTCACTTTTCTATTTGAATATTATGTTTGAATCTTTCTGGCACTATAATTTTTGCTATGAGAAAGATGGTGATTGAAAAGGCCTTCAACATGATTATGAACTACACAAAATGAGGGACAAGTCCTGAATCGCGAGAAAAAATATTTTATATTTGCAAACGAAATGATGAAAAAAAACCGCTCGTTGGGAACATTAACTATTCCTGTTTTCCGATGTGTCTTGTGAGAGAAAGCCAGAATATCTCTTTAGAATTCCTATCCACACATTCTGCTCTATGGAAACTCCGTTGTCAGCCCAAGCGAATTACAACATGTGGGGAATCCGTACTCGTACATCCGCCTGCACCGTCCGTCCGCGTAGGTTTTCAGTGCGTGAAGGCTTCGTTGGTTGCTTGGATGGTTAGTGATTCCGGGTGCGTTAACAGCTTACGTCATTAGTCCCGAAAGTGTAATGCATATTTTTTCCTCGGGAGATGGCGGTGATCTTCTCCCGCTAGATGGCGATATCCGGCACTGACCTACCGTCGGCTAGCGGGGTTTCCCCCTAACGAGGACTCTCCCATCAGCGGAGCACCGCCCCCAGCCCGGGACAAGCTCTAAGCTCCCGACCGGTCTCCCGCAATATGTGGTAGTGTAGTGCATGTTAGTGTAAGTGTGAGTCTACAAGGGGAGAGGATAGGACAAGGAAAGGAAAGGAAAGATTGCCCGGTTTTAGGGTACTGCTCCGGCATTTTCCTGGTGTTGGTCGGAGAACCACGGAAAGCTACCGATCACAGCAGCCGGCCGCTAGAGTTCTCCTCCAGACAGCGACTGAATTCGACCGAGCTGGCAAGCAAGGGTCGGAAATCCTGCCACCGCCAGGACTCGAACCTGGGACCTGCACTGCAGTGCCGTCAGTCGATGCGCTGAACCACCGCTCCCGGCCCGCCCGCGTAGGAGTTCCGTGCGTGGAGGCGCAGGGGCGAGTTGAAGAAGCGCGTGGGAAATCCAGTTTCCAGGAGAGTGCGTGCTGCGGACGCGCAGGAACACGTTCCAGGACGCCATTCCGCGTTCCAGTTCGACGCCCCGACCCGCGCGGCGGCGTCCCACGGGGCCGTGACTCACCGCGCCGCACGCGCACGCGCACGCTCGGCCGGCGCTCGCCCCGACGACGATACTCCGCTCACCACGCGCACCCAACACTCACCACGCGGAGTCACATGAAGTTGCGACGGGTGGTGGCACCGGGAGCGGGGGCTCAGGGCAGCAACTGATGGCACTGCAGCGCCTCTGACCGGGAGGTCCAAGGTTACACTCCCCACGGCGGCAGCTAGCTTTTCAACTACGTCGCTGTCTAGAGGAACACTCTAGCGGTCGGTTGCTCTAATCGGTAGTTTTCTGTGGTCTCTCCGATCAACACCAGGCGAATGCCGGAGCAGTGCCCTAATAAACGGGCCACGGACCGGGCGCGATCTTTCCTTTCTCTTCCTGGCCCTTTCCTCACCCCTTACACACACACTTACACAAACATACACTACACTACCACATATCCCGGGAGATCGGTCGGGAGCTTAGAGCTTGTCCCGGCTGGGGCGGTGGCCCGCTAGTGGGAGATTCCTGGTTAGGGGGAAACCCCGAGAGCCGACGGCAGGTCGGCGCCGGATCTGGCCATCCAGCGGGAGAAGATTACCGCCATTTCTCGAGGGAAAACATGCACTACACTGTAAGGAATAATGACTTGTGCTGCTGACGCGCCCAGAATCGCTAACCAATCAACCAACCAAGCGCCGGTTGGTACAACCGACAAAGGTATCAGGACATCACCTCATGTCAAGAAAATGATCTTGGCTGTCCGGGTGACGCCGCATCGAAAGCTGTGTTGTCGACGTTTCGATCATCTTGTCGTGGTCTTCGTCAGTGCAAGACAGTCTTAGACGTGGCGTTACCCGGACAGCCAAGATCATTTTCATGACTCTGAAGCCTACGACTTCAATCAACTGATGCTACCGCAGTGCCTCTGACCCGAAGGTTCTACAGTTCGAGTCCCGACGATGGTAGGATTTAAGACTCTAGCTAGGTAGATAGGTCTAATTCAGTCGCTGTCCGGAACATAATCCTAGCGACCATCTACTCTCTTCGATAGTTTTCCGTGGTTTCCCGATCAACACCAGGCGAATGACGGAACAGTACTCTAACAAACGGGATACGTACCGCGCGCGATCTTTTCTTCTGCTTCCTTGTTTTATCTCACTCCTTACTTCACATTTACATGTATTACTACAGACTTGTTGGAAGGTTAGAGATTGTTCTGCTGGGGCGGTGGCACGGTGGTGGGAGATACCTGGTTGGGGAAAACCCTCGCAAGCCGACTTAGGTCGGCGTCTCGGAATCTCGTTATTCAGTGGGGTATGATCTCCGCCACCTTCCGTGATAAAAACATGCACTACGCTCACGGGACTAATGACCTTAGCAGTTGACGCATCCAGAAGCATTAATCAATGAAAAATGCCAGCTGATACACAACCATATCAAACCCATTTATAGAAATTTTGACATGCTATTGAATATGAGAAATAGGGTTTTAGAAACCTTATTGTGGGGACCAGCTTATTGAGGGGACATGCCAGGACCTAAGGTGACCTCCACGGGAAAACGGCTGCATCTGCAGCATTAGGAACGTCACTAGAAGTCAATCAACCTGTGTCAGATTTGGTAGCGCGTTCGTTCTTTCACGACAATGGAAATGACCATACCCTCTGACCACTATTCAATTTGAAGCGCAGTGACATGCCTTCTAAATATTTCTACCGACGTTAGTTGCAAGGATATTGTAAACTGATGCTATTTTTAAGAAAACAGAAAAAGAAGCTTGGATACGGTGTGCTTGATGATTTTCTACGTTACACTCTGTTTTATACACATTTTTTATTATAACCCATTATTGTGAAGGTTTTGTTTCTAACGCAAATGTATTTATTTATTGATCCTTATCGGTATGATATTTTTAGGGTCTCATATTTTCGCAAACATTTTATTTGAATTATTCATGCATGAAAAATTCTTAACGACCAATTGATGAAATATTGGAAGGTAAGTTAACGGGGGCTTGGTCATAAATTAACACGAACTATAAGTTAGTAACTTATAGTTCGTGTTTACTTATGACCAAGCCCCGTTAACCTGCCTTCCAATATTCATACATGTGGTCGACCTTCTCGTCTTTCCGTACCTGTCATGAAATATCAGTTTTTGTCACCGTACATACCCTCCGAACTTATAGGCCTTGGCCCCGTCAGGAGCTGTTGTGCCAGTATAGACACACACACACACACCTTCTAAGGTACCTGAGGCCCTGACGATAGATAGGCTGATAGCGACGCGATTCTTGAGTTTTGAAAGGTGCTGAACAAGCTAGTAAATCTTTATGTCAAAATCCGAGCATCCAATTTCATGACAACCGGTGTGTTTGCGTGTAAGAGAGGAAACTGTTAGCCAACGAAAACGAGCCAAAACAAAATGTTACTTTTGTAGGCGATACAATTGTTTCTTAATTATTCACTTGCATATATATAGGTCTGATGGATATCATTACATTAGAACTTATTTTCTTTCGCAAATCTGGTTTAGAAATCAAGTAAATATTGACATCTCATCAGGAATAATGGTTAAGATTATATATTCCATCAAAACGGCTTTCACTGGTAGGGGGCAGATACGTAATGTTTATTTCCGTATTCACAATTGCATATTTCATTTCCACATCTCATTACCACATTCCCACACATTAATTATGGTCGTAGTAGTCTGTTCTTGACTTATACCCGACCCTCCTTCCCGTTGCCTTGCGGCACCGTAACTTAAACCAATCGCATGGCACCCGTCATCAACCGGTCCCTGGACTCAACCACTTCGGTGCCCTTTGGTCTTTCAAAAGCCAGGCCGAGGCAGCCCATAGGTCGATCTCGGTCTTTAATGCCGAGGTAGCCCTAATCGCGACGCATCGAACCGAGGTATTCCCAACCTCCCGCCTTCGACTCTTTGGCAAATCGGATAAAAAATTTCTTACATTAGTCTGACATATTATGCTTTCATTAAAGGAAACTTTATTTTCCCATTATTATTATTATTATTATTATTATTATTATTATTATTATTATTATTATTATTATTATTATTATTATGGAATTATTATGGAATTACCAAAAAGTTGGCATACTTTGCTCTGTCATTAATTCTGGATGAATTTCTGGACTGTCATTCTGAGTGAAGTGTTCCATTTTAGACGATATAGCAATTCTTACAAATTACAAAATTGACCACTAAGTTATTTAAAGGGAGTTCCTACGAGCTCATTTATTTATCAAATGGCGCATGAACTTTGATGTTGAGAAACCTGTGGAATTTTTTTGTTTTAAAGATCGCGTCAGTTTATTGGTTGCGAATTGACCTAAATTTTTGATCAAAGGTCTGTGGTCATGATTGGATTTGATTGTCGAATAATAACAATATGATTGATTAATTGGACATTGAAGTTGTTTAAGTAACAGTTCTGTGTTCTTTACGACTTTGAAGTCGTAAAATATCTGACGTAGGTAATTTTGTGACCCTCTCACGTTCTAAAGTTCGCCGGCTCTACTGAGCACCGCGATTACTGCTGAGAAATCAACCCATGGAAACAAAACAGCAGAGCAACTTTTCAGAGCGGTATTCGCCCGACTGCATCTCGCGGCCAGTTTGTTCTCTCCCTTCCTTCCCAGCTAATGCCCTTTCACTTTTCATTACCTAAGGTCAGGAAAAGTTGACTGCGGGATGCAGTCGGGATGCGCCATCTAGAGCTGCGAAGGCGAGAAACCACCCGTTGGTCGTGCGGGGAAGTGGTCGAAGCAGCTTCCTGGGAAGCTCGTGCTCTAGGGATGGCATAAAACATCAATGATTTCCACCAGTAACATCGATGTATTAACATGGATATTTTGCTTCCGTTGTTTTATTCACATCGATATTTTGTTCCAAAAGCATCGATGTTTTTTAATTTTTTAAATAGTTCTTTTAAATAAAGGTGTTTAAGCTCGTTGTATAGTAGCAGCAAAACCACAGCAATATCGTTGTTTTGTGTCATCCTCTTTATCACGCTTCACTTTTCGCCTGTGCAATCTGAGGAAGTTTGGGAGCTGCTCGAGTTATGAATGTATGTTGTCGCCAGGCGTGTCGTTGCCTGAATCGTCAGTGAAACACGAAATTGTTAGTCTATAATTAAAACATCGATGTTTTCAACATCGATTATTTCTCATAGATGTTTTCATGATATCGAAAACCCTTTAGCGATGTATCGAAACATCGATGTATCGATGTTTTGGTAAAATTTGCCATCACAAGCGTGGACGCTGCTAGTGACATCTCGTTGGGCAGCGGCGGTTGCAGGCGCAAGTAACGGTAGAAGGCGGAAATGATCGCGGGAGCTCGGTCTGTATTAAATCACAATTCCCTATTGAAGATCTTGACCGTCGCCCACTGGTTAACTCACCATGATTCATCGTTTACAATCTCCTACGAAACTTTGAATGTAGACATGCTTGCGCATAGTTTGTAATATTACTGATAGGCCACCGATACTCTTCTGAGGGCAGATATTCTTTCTTGGGGCAATGTAGCAAGATCACGAGGAGCGTCACGGAAGGTCGTGACCATCCGAGTCTGATAGCTGTTACGAATGGAGCTCAGTTTGCACGGAGACTGGAAGTGGATTTCCTCTTTCCAGGAGTCACTCGTGCGTATGTTCTGTATGGAAAACTTTTGTGAAATTAGCAGCACATGGACCGTTGAGTTCAGAAAGACATAGAAGCTGTTGGAACGATTTGTAACGTTCGTTCGGAAGAATTTTTAAGCCGTACAAGAGATGTTTTTCGAGATACCGGAAATCCAAGTCGTGATTATGGAAAACAACCTGCTCTTGGACGAGCCGTAATGTTGCTATGTATTTCGGGATCGCGAACGACTTGCGATGAAATAAGAAAGGTTTCAATGGGATCGGTTTCCCCTGGCTTCCGACAACCTGTAGTGTACGAGTACACCATGCGCAAGATGCTCTGCGCACGTCTGCTGAAAGTTTCGAAGAAAAATCGCAAATATCCACATTTTTTGAACTGAACTCGTCCAAACATGAACATCGAACTGAACTCGTCCAAAAATGTTGCTATTATCTATTTAAGATATAAAGCGTCTTTTTTCATTTCTCCTAATGAAATACCTATAAGCTCTGTAGTACGTACAATAAGAAGTAGGATTTTCGAACCAACAAATTGTAATCCGGATAATGAGATTGATAGGATATCGGACACTACTATTTTTTTAATAAAACTAATCATAAACAAGAAACTAGTGCATCTATTTACATATTTATTGCAGTTAATTTCATTCATATATTTCCTGAAAATTACAAACACATCCAAGAATTACTTCAAAAGTGATCATGGAAACTAGTTTGTATCGAGGAGATTTAATAGGAGTGTAAGAGTGTAATGGATTTCATTGGTACACAGTGGAAGTATTCCTTTATAATTTGAACAGAAATAGAGTTATCGACATGAAATTCCCGGGTACAGGGAGACATAGAGTTTCAAAATTTAGTTTACCAGACACGAATTTCGTTAACTCAGATGCACGTATCTGGGTTCAACTGATAAACGATTTTTTTTTGTTTATAACTTCTTGTTCGATAATCATGTCTTTGGTGGGTTTTGAGATATATCATCTTATTTGGCTTATTAGGATATGGGCATCCTTCAATCGCGGTTGGTTTCTGAACTGTTCTGAGGAGTTTTGATTTTTGTTTCGTGATTAAAGGACGGAATCTACTCTTAAGGGTGTGCATTTCCATCGGCAAGCGATGCCCCTCATCGTGGAACGTGGAGAGCGGATTGAGCCGCGCCGCCCCGCGCCGCCCCGCGCCCGCGCCGCCCCGCGCCGCCCCGCGCCGCCCCGCGCCGCCCCGCGCCGCCCCGCGCCGCCCCGCGCCGCCCCGCGCCGCCCCGCGCCGCCCCGCCCCGCTCGGAGGAGGCTTGGGCCGTGACGTCACGAGTGAAGGATGGCCTGAGGTGCGCGGGGCGTGGGCGAGCGAGCGTGGCAGGTGAGCAACGCTGCAGGTGGACGTGGAGGACGGGGCGGGGGCGGGGGCGGGGCCAAGGACGGGCGCCAACGACGCCTTACGTAAAGGGACGCCGCGCCGCCCCGCGCCGTCCACCGCTGCCCGTCGCCGCCTCGCGCGACGGCTTCGCAACGACGCACGTGCAGCCCAGCCCTCACACCAGCTACCTACCTACACTCTTTGATTTCGCATTGTTCCCGGGCGCGACGACGGCTAAACCCATTAGTCCCATAAGTGTAGTGCGTGTTTTGTCTCCCGGTGTGGCGACAATCTTCCCCGCTGAATGACGAGATCCGTCGCCGACCTAACTGTTGGTTGATTTTGATTGATTTTTTCCGTGTTTCCAGGCGCGTCAACTGCTTCGGTAATTAGTCCCGTTAGTGTATTGCATGTTTTTTTCTCGGGAGAGGGCTGTGATCTTCCCCCGCTGGATGGCGAGATCCGGTGCCGACCTACCGTCGACTAGTGGGGTTTCCCCCTAACCAGGACTCTTCCACCAGCGGAGCACCGCCCCAGCCGGGACAAGCTCTAAGCTTCCGACCGGCCTGCCTTAATATGTGATAGTGTACATGTTAGAGTAAGTGTGTGTGTAAGGGGAGAGGATAGGAAAAGGAAGAGGAGGGACAGATCGCGCGCGGTCCGTGGCCCGTTTGTTAGGGTACTGCTCAGGCATTCGCCTGATGTTGATCGGAGAAACCACGGAAAACTACCGATCAGAGCTGCCGTCCCCTAGAATTCTCCTGCAGACAGTGATTGAATTCGACCTAGCTGAAAAGGTAGTGTCGAAAATCCTGCCGCCGTCAGGACTTGAACCTAGGACCTCCCGGTCAACCAACGTTTATGTCAGTACCTGAACTGTAATTGCTAGCTGAAGGACACAGTCACCTCCCGGAATACATCGCCTAGGAGACTAATGACTAGCAGTTGACGCACCAGAAAGACAATATAATCAATCGGTCAATCAATCAGTGCCAGCGCGGCTCTTGCGCGTGGTCGGGACTGCAATCGCTGTCACCAGGTGGGTTCTGTGGCACAATGGTCAAACCACGCACGTTGTTCCTCTGCGTGTAGGCCTCTTACAGACGTACCGATTTGTCTACCCAATCGGCCAACCAATTCGACAAATTGTATCGAATGGGGGCAGGTTGACCAATAGAAATTTCCTTCGGGCGGGTGATTGTTTCTGATCACACCCGCCGATTCCCACTGTTCGCCGATGGATGATGTCGATGTTGCCCATAGAATAACGGATTTTTTTTGCGTATTTACTGCAGAAAGTTAAGCTTTAGACGCAGTTATCGAGGAAATCATTCAATTTGGATCTGGAAATTTTTTGATTGTTTCTAACTCGTAGAGAGTCCTTATAACATTAAATAATGTAAATAATTTAAATCGCCCTTAATATATCAGTGTAGACAAAAATCAGCTTCTACGAATGATATAGGTGTGAAATAGCTCTAATATGGATTCCATCCCATAAGGGAGTTATGAGAAATGGAAAGGTTGACGTGATTGGTTGACGTTAAAGGCTGACGATCGTTCGTAACGACGCAATTTCTTCTCAGACATTTTTGGACATTTAAGTCGAAATGTAGAAGTGATAATGAAGAGAGACTGAAGAGAGAAGAGAGCGATTTATTTTTATTTTTATAGTAATTCGAGTAATCTTTGATTTTACATATTTGATATGTGTGTGTTCGCTTGCACAGATTTTTTAATTTGTTCTAAGTACGAAAGGTACTTTTCAATTTGATAAAATAACCAACTTTTTATGTTTGTTAATGGTTTGGAAACTGTTGACAAAGAATATGAACTATTGCGTTTAGTTTTAAATTTAACTGTTTAAATGTAACAAACTTTTGTATTTTGCAAGGCTTATGTAAAGTCATATGTATCATGGCTATACCGTGTACAGACTGAAATTAATGCCAATGAAATTAGTTTCAATTCAATTCATATTTGATTACGATAGTTTCTTCCCCATTAATAATTTACAAGTAACTTCCAACTGTGATTTACAATTACATCACGCTAATAGGGAAGCAACAGAGATTGGCAATTGTGTAACGAGGACGTATTCCTACGTAATTGTTGAATTTACAAAACTAGGTGGTGAGTGGTTTAGT
Source organism: Teleogryllus occipitalis (assembly GCA_011170035.1). Lineage (NCBI taxonomy): Eukaryota > Metazoa > Arthropoda > Insecta > Orthoptera > Gryllidae > Teleogryllus > Teleogryllus occipitalis. The sequence continues at coordinate 64,098 of BLKR01004314.1, forward strand.
GTTGTACTCTTTGCTTTATTCATTTATAATACTAATTCCTACGTGCGTTGGACAGATTTGTGTATCCCATTTTCCACTCTCTCCGCAGCATTTTTACTGATGCAGACCACAAGTAATTCATAAAATCAAGAATGAACAACGAACAATTAACAAAAAAGTGGCTATGTTATGTTACGAATATTAACGTTTTGGGTACAAGACGAGGAACCATCCCAGCATACGTATTAAGCGATTGAGTAAACCCAAAAAGAAAAAAAACTTCAATAAGAATGGCGGCTTAAGACCGAGCATAAAAAGCAAGACACTAGTTCTTCTGGGGCTCGCAGCACGCGAGCCGCAAATGGCGGAGGTTGAAGTTGGACCGTCGCGTCAGTCAGAGGACGCGAGTTTTGCTCAGATGTCCATCGAAATGGACGTCCGTCAGGGAACAGCCAACTGACGCTGTTCCTGAGCGACTTTATAGCTACTGGATATTATGCGTGCGTGTTTTCTTGAGACTTCGCTTCGCTCCTTGCGAGGAGGAGTGGGTTATTTTGACACAAAGAAAGTATCAAATTTGTAGTTCGTTTTTAGATTCAAACTAGTTTCTATTACATGGGGGGGGGACATTTCTGGTTATCTGAGTTTATTTACAATGCTCGTTGCTATCATTTATTCTTAATTCAACTAACGTTGGCAAAGAAGTGCGGGTCCATAAAACGTGCGCGTGCAATGCTGCACATCGTACCGAATACTCGGAGTTGCAGCCAACGAAACTTCGACATTTAACGAACGGCTTCCATTTCGATTTTCTTGTAAATCAAATGGAAATGATGTTGAACAGCTTATTAATATTATGAAAATGAAGTCAACGTTGTTAGACGTTTCAGTGAACTATGTAAGTATAATGACAAACCAATTAAACTTGAGAGAAAGTTTATTCCACTTTGGACAAACCTCAATTGTATAATTCGGCGGCAACCATGTTTGCTTCTTCAACAAATGAAGGACGCTGCGTGGGGAGAAATGGATTTGATTTGACTCTCAATGGCGGGTCGCGAAATAAAGTGCGGGGTACTCAAAACATTACAGAATAGTGGCAGATGAAGGGGCCACGGGAGACCTATCCTCCCCCGGTTTAATTTTGTTGTTGTAATTTTACTCTCGGTTAAATGCTATGGAAATGAATTTTTGAAGGTGATGTTGTCAGTATACCCTGTTTGATAGAAGACGAGATGAAGCAGATCGAGAGACAAGTGACCGAAAATGTACAATCCAAACAACTCCAATAGTATGGCCACCAAATGAGAATGCATGCTGACAGAATACCAAAAATTGTCTTTGAGTGGATCCCTTTCGAAAGAAGAAAACGAGAAAGGCCGAGGGAATCTTGAAAGTCTCTCATCGATTTGAAAATGAAGAATAGAGAAAGATGCCTGGCGGAATAAAAAAAAAAAACATTGACGTGTAGAGTGCGAGAAACTGTAGAACTGTAAAAACGCTCGTTTAATATTAACTATCTTAATATTTTCTTGTATATCTTATATATAATATTTTCTATTTATTATTATTATTATTATTATTATTATTATTATTATTATTAATATTATTATTATTATTATTATTATTATTATTATTATATTTTACTCAATGTATTCAAAACAATAATTGTCGCATATTGATTGCAAGACATTTCAAAAGAGCTTTGTAATTGAGCCCGAACATGCGTTATTTTAAGAAGTGAATTTTTATTTTATTTATCGTCAAAAACTAATAAAAACGAGATGTGATGCATGGCGTAGAATTATACCTGTTTTTGAGCCCCAGAATCCCTTCCTCTCTTGTTGACTGAATAAACTAAAAACCAGATTTTCCTCTCACGTAAGAGAAATATATTTCAATCACAAACAAAATGAGTGTACATTCCCTATATCAATCATAATATTAACGTGAAAAATGTAGTTATGTGCAAAAACACGCACAAATAACCCCCAGAATTTTTAAAATAAAACGAATTAGTAAATTCATTTCAAATAACATTGTTAATTTCTCCGAGACTTACCTTGACAGTTGAACAAGTGCTATGCTGGCAAGGTGGCTGCTACTCGAAGTCTTACGTGTCGCCATGCAGGATGATGAGTAAGAGACGGATTTTGATGACCTAAAACATCGCCAACAATGATTAATAAAATGCTCTTAAATTTTTTAAAATGCCCTAAAAATAAAGAAAATTGACGTAAAAAATGTTATCAAAGCTAGTTTGGATGAACAATTCAAGATGTTGGACACATTACTGGTGCAATCGAGGCTGCTTCTACTAGTTCAAGTGAAGTCAACTCTCATACTTTTGGTTTGGACAGCTCTTCACCGAAAAATATCTGTCTTTAGTTATCCCGAAATCGGCTGAACTGTCAATGGTGTTGACAGCCGACACAGAAAACTTAGATTACGTACTTACAATAGTTGACATTACAACTTCTGAGCGAAGAAATTGAATAGGTTACCAGGTATACAGATATACCAGGTACTCAGGAATTATGTTGAGGACAATTGTTGCATGTCGCATATAATATTTGAAGCAAGTACCAGTAAAATGGTATTAAAATCTATCAAATCGGCGAAAAAAATGCATTAAAAATGACGGGAAAATGTAAAAAATGACTTATTTGTCGAAAGAGACGAAAAATTCAAAAAAAGTATAAAAATGGGTTTCTTCTTTTTGTCATAACATAAAAATAATTTCTATACTAAACGGAATTTTTCTAAAGTGAAAAGAAAATGACATTTCACTAAAATTCGCCCACTAATGAGCCAAAAACACGCATGAGCCAAACTCGCATGCGTAAAGGAGCCAACCTCAAGGCCTGACTGCCGAGCGGCACTAGTTCATGCAGGAAGAGAGGTGGTGGCGCAGACCTATGACATAATTTCACTGAGAATATACAGTCGACTCCGGTTATAGTGAACTTCTGGAGACTAACATGTTTGGTTCACTATATCCGATGAAGTCAAAATTAAACAGGATTTCTCCTTAACAATTGATTTTGTTAATGTAGAGATACAGCAAAGTACAGTAACAGCACGAACTGAAAGTTTCAATATTTCTATTTTCCCTTAAAAAATTAATATCCGTTCAATTGTTTACTTCCTACGTTTTCATTAGTAATTTCTCAAGGTCCTTCTTCAGAATTCGTGCTCTCTCCATAATTGATTCTGTATTGTCCTCTGCGTCTAAGTATGTAATGCAGTCTTGGTGTTGACACAATTCAATGCATCTTGCACTGTTGGAACCGTCCCATTCTCCGAAGGTCCTTTTACTTGCCTAGTAATATATGAGATACGTTTGGTTGCGAATGGCGCAAGCGGTTAATGAAACTGATCGCTTTTCCGCGAAGGACGTGTATTCACTACGTTCATTATAGCCGAGGTTCAGGTTCATTATAACCAAGTCTTCTTATGTTTATTCGTAATGTAAGTGAAATGAGATCATTGACTACAGACTATGACTATTGACCAATGACGATTTCACTATATCCGAGTTCACTATAACCGGAGTCGACTGTATCAGGAAGCCCGCAAATGAGATGTTCATTTTGTAATTTTCAGTTGAAAATTCCTTTTTGTATTCCGACATTTTAAACGACCTTTTTCGTTACAAGAAATCGTTCATAAAAGAACATCTTGCGGCACAGATTATGAAATATTTCCGTTTATGTTACGAATAAATGCGTTATCACACATTCAGCCAATTGCAGCGAGAGAATCGTGGACAGGCAGCAGTAAACGGAACAGCCTACCACCGTTTTTTCGCACAGATCCCAAATACCCGTGACCTCACAATAAAGTTGTTTCTCAAAATTAAATATTGAGTCTTCTATAAATTTGTAATGCTGTTATGCAAAAAACAGCGTAAACAACTCGTTTATAATGTTGTTTTACTGCATTCGTACAAATCTAAAAGACTTGCTTCTAATGCTGCTCGTTTTCAAAACACGTATTCATGCAATAAAGATTTACATAAACAAGTTGCATGAACTAATTTACCCAAACTGTAGGAATTCATTTAAAATTTAACAAATGGATGTGTGAAATGTATTAAAGAAATCCCATTGTTCAAGGTAGACACACTCTATCTTGCCAACCCCAAGGAGCCAGTACCAGCTCAACACTCGTCGCGCACCCTCTAACAAGGAGCTCTCGCCGTCCTGAATAGTGGAAGGACTTGAATTTCTACCAGCATGTTTGGCACCTTGCAAAATGTATATAAATAAAATTTTAAGTGCCGATCCCTTGGCCGAGATGGCTAAGGCAGTAGTGTGTTAGTGATCTCGGACCGAGGGTTGCGGGTTGGAGTCTCGCCTCGGGCATGGTTGCATTTGTGTTCGTCCTTTCACCCCTTAACATCACCATATCGTTTCAACTTCACAGTTACCATAACGGTAGATAGATAGATATTATTTCTGCAGATAGGTTTTTACAACCTGGTGGCAGAACCTTACAATTTACATATTACAATAATAAATATAAATAAAACTTACCTTTAAATTATTTTAAGATAATAATAATAATAATAATAATAATAATAATAATATGATAAAATGGTAACAATAAGAGCAATAATAACAAAAATAAAATTAACTCTACATTTTACAGCTGATCTGCACAATTACTTTAAACTATTAAATACACGACTTTTTAATTACACTGCACTTCACCTCACTTCCCTTCACAACATTTCCACTTCACTTCTCTTTCTACTTCTCTATTGCATTACACTTTGCAACACGACACAACACTTCAATACAATACCACTCGAATACAATTATATATTTAATAAAGTAACACACTTAGAAGTAATTATCACAATACTAGCAACAACAATATCAATAATAATAATAATAATAATAATAATAATAATAATAATAATAATAATAATAATAATAATAATAATAATAATACCCGCTATAACAAGCATAACTTACTAAATTAATAAAGTTTACAAATATCATTAATTTACTGTGAACTGTAATTTACTGCGATAATTTACTGTGATATAATGAACTGTAATTACTAATTTACAGTAATTTACTGTGAACTCGTGGCTCATTGCAAAGTCGCAAGCCTTTCACCACTGAGATCCGGGTTCGATTCCCGTCGAATCTCATGTGAAATTTGTTCCAACAAAACGAGTTTGGCTGCTTCACAAGGGCTAGTCCAACCCCTGTGAAGTGCCCTAAACCCTACCCGTATCCTTATTCCTTCCTAATTCTGGCCGCTGGGTAGTGACGCAGGAGCGCGCGGTAGGAGGCGCGTACGCGGAGATGCTACCTGGCGGTCCTCTTGACAAACCGACTGCGACGAGACGCGACAGACTATACTAACGGAGGATTACTCCAAGCGCTATTAGAGGAGGATTACTCCAAGAAGCGCGAAGCGCTCAACGCCCCCCCAAGGGGTTTAGAGACGCGTTGCGTCAAAATAGACGCAACAAATTGAGAGATTGAGAGAGATACTTTTAAAACTTTGAATACCTAGAGGAAAGGGTTCCAAGACTGTGGCAGGCAACTTATTCCAGTCCGTTATTGTTCTGTTTCTAAAGGAAACTTTTCCAACAACTGTCCTCTGGGGTCTAAACTGAATTTTGTGTTTGCTATCCCCCCTACTGAAGTACGAAGGTCTACCCAGTCGGATGTAGATATCTTTCCAAGCTGGATAACCGGCATACTCTTTGTACAGGGCACAGAGACTTGCTTTAACCCTTCTGATTTCTAGAGACTCACATTCTACATTCTTCCTATTGCTTCGGAAAGTAAATTGATACGCTCTTCCCTGCACTCTATTCAAATATTCCTTTTGTGAATTTCTATAAGGGTCCCAACAAACCGCCCCGTACGTTTAGATATTTATTTTGTTTATTTATTTAGTCAAAAACAGTAAAAAGCTCTATTTGACGTATGGGGAAGAAAATCATCTGCGCACGCTTTCTCGAGTTTCAGAATCCTTTCCCAACAATTTAACTATTAATAGTTGAAAGATGAAAAAGTAATAATAATAATAATAATAATAATAATAATAATAATAATAATAATAATAATAATAATAAATTTAAAAAAGCGAGAGATTAACATTTCAAAAACTAGATATTTTTGTTTCCGAGTATAGAAAACTTATTTGTAACGGTAAATAAACAGCAGATTTGATTTTTCTGTTTTGCTAATAAAATAGAAACTCACCCTAAGCTCTACTACCACTACAAGCAAAAGGAAAGCTCGACAAATCGTGCGCACAGTGAAGCTACTTTTATGTCCAGAAGCAAATCAAGGGGCCATCTCAGCATTTGCTCATTGGATCAGGGAAACTGGACAAAAACCCGATCAAGATGGGGGTCATTGGTCCGGAAGCTGAAGTACATTACTTGTTACAGGCATATTGTCTTTTAAAAAAAATATACAATACAAATGTAAACTAATTCATTATACTATATCATTGTTTTAAGTAAACATTATTTTTCTTTTAGACGATCAGTATAGTCTCTAATTGTATAGAAACAGTTAGGCAGCAGAAAAGATTTTACTTTTCACTTAAATTTGTGTACCATTTTGAATTGTTTAATTTCATATGGCAATGCGTTGTAAAGTAACGTACATGTATTGTATGTGGATTTCTTGTAGTGAGCTGTTGATACTGACACTTGAACATGATTTCTACGTCGTGTGTTGTAACTATAAATATCGGTATTACATGAAAATATGTTCCCACCGTTAAGTAAGTCAGTTTTGAAAAATACTACAGACTCGTAAATAAATAGGCAAGGCAAAGGTAAGATTCCAAGCTCAATGAAAAGATGCTTGCAATTTTCTTTTGCAAGCTAAATGTCTGGACACTCCATTCGCTCCATTAACTCCAATTAACTCCAATAGTGGTCGCTAATGATCTAGATGTTGATGCAACCTTAAATAACCGAAAAGAAAAAAGTGTTATGAAGCACTGTAAGTAATACTCTTGTACCAAGTAGTATTCGGTCTTTTCGTGATCTGCCTACCTATCACAGCGCGGAAATCGCCGCCGCCGTCCTTGCGACCGATGCCTTCTCGCGCCACAGCGCGCAAGCGGGCCTTCCAGCCTCTCTGTTGTCAAGGTCTCAATTGCCTTGGAGGGCATGTAGCCAGAGCGATAAGTTTCGTAAAAATGAGAAGACTTAAAACATTCCACTGTAACAATTGCAAAGATAAAACCTGCCCCTGAAAGTATTATTTTTATCTAAGAACAGGATTTCAGAAGTAGAGTATGCTTCCAATCAACATAATAAATTGAATAGGTAAAAATTAAATAATTAAACAAAATTAAATGCAATAAATACGTCAATTTTACTTTTGGAAACAAACGTTTTACTAAAATGGTATCTAGCAAACTACGTTACTACGTAGTTATAACGTACCTACGTTATAGTATGAAGATGTCAAGCTCACCGCAAGTATGATACTTTTTCAGTTTTATTCAATACAGCATTGATTTAGGGGACCTTTAAAACAGGCTTCGGTAGAATTATTAAACTAGTGGTGCTAAAACAGCACGTATTTCTCCCCCACATTTTCACACAAAATCACGCGAAAAATACTCAAATGTTTGAAAAATTGTACATGACCTTATTTCAAAATTATCTTTGAGGAACAAATTTTATAAAGGGAAAATTTTCTATCTTTAATATTTTAGTCGTACGAAGACCCTGAAAAAATTTTGATCTTTTGCAATTTTCGAAAAATCGACGTTTTCATGTAAAGTATCCCCAAAATTGAAATGTCGATTTCAAACTCAAGAGGTCACGACAACAGCCAGTCGATTGTGAAATATTCATTTTGGAGAAAATCGGACGAACTGTTTAGCCGGCCGGCCCGCCGGCCAGATAGACCTGTTGCCGTCATTCGATTTTTCGGTATCAAAGACCCAGAAAATTTGAATTCTGGCTACACCACGTGTTAAGGGAATTTAGTGTTTCTCTAAATTTAGCAACTAGATTTATTCACTTTTTCGTTACCAGAGCCCTGTAATAAGAGTTTTTCTGCGCAGTATTATTTCTTCGTGCAGTATTACATCACTTTCTCTCTACTCCCTATGGAGAAAGTAAAAGGGCGTGTCGTAACCTGGCGCTACATGCCGCTGTTCGGAAGTCAGGAAAGATCCTAATGCAAAATGTCTCCACAACACGTTTTCTCGTATTCTACAGCACTTCAAAATTTGGGTAGTATTAGGCAGGCACGTCAATTGCGCCCGCGCGAGCTACATCCCCCCTGGGGAGCCCGCGCTCCTGAGGGCACGGGCAATTTCCCTTGACTCCCCTCTCCTTCTCCCCGAAATCCAGAAAGGGGTGTACAAGGGCAAGCTAAAGCTGCTTGAAGTGAGGAATAGTGGCTTCGTACGAAAAATTTTGCCAGATTTTTTCTATCAAATAACCGGGAATTATCTTATGTTTATATTCTTCGTGACTTATTACTATTAGATGTTTGTTTTCTTACTAAATTTTCACTTGTATGAACATCTTTTCTGAGTGATAGGAATATGTTTGATTGGCGAATTGTTTCCTTTATTTTCGTTTTGTGTTGTGTTATTAAATCATTCAGTTATTTATTCTATTTGGCAATAATGTAAAATAAATTTACAAGACTCTATAAGTTTTCAATTCTCGCTTGTGGACGGACAGCGTTTTTATCAGACAAGAATATTTGTCTGTTAAACCTTCTAACCTGCACGCAGAAAGTTCATGCTTTTATATCACTTTTATGTAATCAGGATTACAAAATCAAGATACTTTTGATTCAATTATTTTATATTTTACTCTCAACTGATAATTTGAAACCAGACTGATGTATCATTTCATTTAATGAATCATTTATTTGCCTTAAAGAGAAAATGGTAATTAATATAGCAAAATTTGTGACGATAACTGTCAAGTAACTTCTGCCAAATACTGTCATGGGCCATTATCCAGTGACGTACCGCCACTCTGGAGGAATTTGTAATCCCTCACTTTTAAATCTCGCGCCAATTTCTCTAGACGCAGTGCCCGCGAGCTCTTGTATGTTTGTTACCTTTCGCGCGATCTTGACATGCCTAGTATAAGGGTTTCGCGTGGCGTTAGTGAATTTCGCGTGAATCCCAGTGTCCAGCACGGGGAGTATTGTGTATGTGTATGTGTATGTGTATGTGTATGTGCATGTGCATGTGCATGTGTATGTGCATGTGCACGTGTATGTGTATGTGTATGTGCATGTGCATGTGTATGTGTATGTGTATGTGTATGTGTATGTGTATGTGTATGTGCATGTGCACGTGTATGTGCATGTGCATGTGTATGTGCATGTCCACGTGTATGTGTATGTGCATGTCCACGTGTATGTGTATGTGCATGTGCATGTGTATGTGTATGTGCACGTGTATGTGCACGTGTATGTGTATGTGTATGTGCATGTGCATGTGTATGTGTATGTGCGTGTGTGTGTGCGTATGTGTGTGCGTATGTGCGTGCGCGCGGTCGAAGATACCGGCGCCGCCTCCTCAACAGCGAGGCAGAAGGATTGCGACGGCGCGTGGCGGAGCGAGGAGCAGTGTGCCGGGTGCGTGGTGCAGGAGGTGGCGGGGTGCGCGGCGTGGCGTGGCGTGGTGGGGCGTGCTAGGGCGGGGCGTGGGGCGGGGTGCGAGTTAGACACAACAACCGCTGCCCACAGCGCGCGGGGCGAAGCTATTGTGCGCGCAGGCAGCCCGCGCCCCGCCCCACCCCCGCCCCTGCCTTCCCCTGCCCTGCCCCGCCCCGCCCTCGGCTGCTTGCTTAGTCTGCGACGGCCACACCATGCGCCGGATATTTACATAGTCGAGCCTATACCTCGACATTTCTACACGCACATCCGACCATGCAGACATAATTCCGAATGCGTTGCCGTTTTCTATTTTCCTTATTTTCATTTTCTTCATTCCTTCTAGTTTGGCTTGGGTTTCTTTCTCTAGATGAGTGCTTTGGTAGTAAATGGTGTGGAGTTCACATTTGCGTCGTCGTAGTCAAATTGAGGCGCTGTTTTGTCGAATTTGTTTATTTCAGCAGATAGCTTTTTCGGCCCCATTGCGGCCATCTTCAGCGCTACAAATAACAATAATAATAATAACATTAATATCCTACTCTAAAAATGTAATTTAGTATATTAATGTTGTTATTATTATAATTATTATTTGTAGCAATGAAGATGGCCGCAATGTGGCCGAAAAAGCTTTCTGCTGAAATAAATAAATACAACGACTCAATTTGACTTCGATCAGTGCTTTGCTTATTAACTATAACTGTTTATATTGGATGGATGGCATGGTTTAAATAGGATTTTTTCTGCTCTCTTCCGTGATATATGCATAACCTTTATTATAGTTATTAACGCCTTTAGGCCGATATAGAAAACATAACCAACGAACTCGTTTGTGATGTCGGCCTTGTGCCTTTAATATGTGACGAAATTTAACCTTCTTGTAAGAAATGAATTTGGTTTGTGTAGGAATACTAATACATCTTCTTTTGCTTCAACTTACGATTTTTATTTTTTTTAATGTAGGGTTGTCTTTAAGGACGGCTTCTTTATCAGTATGGTTGCATTATGTTGATATAACCCGTCAGCATTACGAAAATCTTTTAATGTGACTTCAGTATATTTTGGTGAGTATTGTTTTTAGGAGAACCTTCAAATGTCGAAATCGACCCTGAATTTTTTTCGCGCAATGAATGTGACACTTAGAAAGCATCAGCAAAATTTCATCTGTTGTTATAAACTGCAAAGCACTTAAATAATTATTAAAAGTAGTGGGGTTTCGTTGGGCGCTCACTCTGGGAAAATGGTCACCTCTGTCACGTGACACAGACGTCACGCTAATGCGCGACTATTTGAAAGGGACCGGGTAGCCAAGGAAACCCCTAAATCTCCGTGAGATAATGAAATAAATGTAAATGAGAATGAGTTATATTTTTTCTATGTGGGCCCTTTAAGATTGGGGACCCTGAGAACGGACCCTTCAGGGCCCATGCGTTAACACAGACCTGCTTTTTGGCCTCACTCATTCGTACACAATCATGTCGGTAATTAATATTGATAGATCACAGCTACCGACTCTTTATATCTGCCTCCAGGAGCCTTCATAAAAGTTAGGACCACGAACAGGGAAATTATTAACGCAGAAAATTTAACAATAGAATCATTAAAATCGAAAAAAAGGGGAAAGGAGTAAAATCGTTTTTGTCAAAAGCTTTCCTACGGTTTTGTGAAAAATAAATCCTTGCTTCCTCTGAATTCATGGACTGGACATCAGGACGCTGTAAGTGAAATTGCTATATCGCACGTGAAGTCGAATTCCACCGGAGACGAATAGCGTCATTCAGCCATTGGACAAAAAGTTATTAGCTCTGCGGAAATCGTTGTACAGAAAATTAGCGGAAAAACTATAATTGATCTTCCAATGAATTTGAATTTTTCAAAGAAATAGTATTTTAAAATTGTGAAGTTGCATTCATTATTAATTTATTTACTGTTACAACGAACACCTGATAATTTCTGCTCTCAAGTGTAATACATTTGTTGTACAAAAATTATGACACCGTAATGAATATATAAATAAATGCGTAATTAAATATATCTAAGAATAATTAAGAAATCACCTACAATAAATCGTAGTACGTTGTAATAATACAGTTCGAAAACTCAATGATGACTAAATGGAAATGAGCTCTGGTACAGTCTACAACTAGTTATCTTCGCAGGACTACACAGCCAGTCGAATGATTAGGTAGCTCCAGTTGCTCTTGAAAATGACTATATTTGGAGTAATGATGATATTCTCTTAAAGCAATATTTTTTATATTTGTACGAGATTCTCCTGACAAGAAATGATTGAAGATTAAGTGACTGGAATTTCTCCTTGTGTGTCGCGTGTTTAAGTATCAGTAGGTAGTTTGATGGTCGTTTTTCTAGTAGCTCATGCGAAATGTTGGGGGATCATACGGAGTGAGCATACTCTAAACCTGAGACATAAGTGGTGTAGGCTTTGGTTAAGAATTGAGGGGTGATTTTTCAGAAAGTTGTTTCGGAGTATATAGAGTATTAAAACAAGAAATAGACACTCATAAGTCTCTGGCTTTCATCTACTGGGATTTCGATGTCGGTTATGAAGTGAGATTTTCTAGGATTTTCCTTTCCTATAAGAAGAACATTTATTGGCATTGACACTTTGCAGCCATCAATTACAAAAATATAATAAAAGCATAGCATTCAACCTTTTAAACAGTTGAAAGTCCGGGAAATTTTGTTACTCCGGCACGATTTTGCATGGCTTAGTGTCAATCAGAACACGTACTTGCAAGAATTATCGTTAATAAATATTATAATATTAATTTACTCTTACACTTACGTATTTTTCTTAAGTTACAATTCATTAATCAGAATCTCCCATGTTTCTACGTCCTGCATTCTGATTACCTGTCGGCCATCCGCAATAATCTTTCCCTTGTGTTGAAGATGCAGTTCCACGTCTTCCTCCCCATACGTTGTTTGACTCTACCTTTGTAGGGTTTTTCGACACTCTCTTCATAGGTCTGTCGAGTTCAACAGCTGTTTGGAGGAATATTCCAGCCGCCGGCTGCTCAGGTCGGTAGTTTCCCGTGGTTTCTCCGATCAACAACGCCGGAGCAATGCTATTATCCAATGCAAATGCCGGAGCAATACTATAACAAACGGGCCACGGACCGCGCGCGATCATTCCTTCCTCTTCCTTCTCCTATCCTCACCCCTAGCTTACACTCACAAGCATTACACTACCACACATATCGGTAGCTTAGATCTTCTCCTAGCTGAGCTGACCGGGAGCGGTAGCTCAGTGCATCAATTGATATCACTGCAGCGCCTCCCCACGCTTCCCACTCCCACTCCCCAAAGTGGCAGGATTTTTGACACTAGCTTTTCAGCTAAGTCGAATTCAGTCGCTCTCTGGAGGAGAATTCTAGCGGCCGGATACTCTGATCGGCAGTTTTCCGTGGTTTCTCCGATCAACACCAGGCGAATGCCAGAGTAGTACCCTAACAAACGGGCCACGGACCGCGCGCGATCTGTCCTTCCCATTCCTTGTCCTATCCTCTCCCCTTACACACACACTTACACTAACATGCACTACACTACCACATACGTCGGGAGCTTAGAGCTTGTCCCAGCTGGGGCGGTGCCCCGCTGGTGGGAGAGTTCTGGTTAGGGGGACACCCCACTAGCCGACGGTAGGTCGGCGCCGGATTTCGCCATCCAGCGGGGGAAGATCACCGCCATCTCCCGAGAAAAAACATGCACTACACTAACGGGACTAATGACCAGAGCAGTTGACGCGCCCGGAAACATGAATCAATCAATTCTCCTGGCTGAGATGAGATCTCGCTGGTGGGAGATACCTGGTTGGGAAACCCCCCAAAAAAAGCTGTCGAGTAGATCGGCGCCAGATCTGACCAGACATCGGAGGAAGATCACCGCCAACTCCTGTACTAGACTTTCGGGACTAATGACCTTAGCAGTTGACGCGCCATGAAAAACAAAATAACCAATCAATCGTCGTACATGAAGGCAAGAATCTTGTGACAGGGGTCTTGCGCGATCAGCGTATGTGCAAAGTCCCTCGAAGGTGTAAACGTTTTATTGGCTTCATGATTTCAAATTGGCGAACGGCGAAGTGGCTGAAAAGAATCGATTAGTCAGTTTTGCAGCAACACTAGCAACACCTGTTTCGACGACAAAGTTCCACCTTTCAAGCCATAATGAATGACCTCAGAATAACTTAACTGTCTTCGATATTACTACGTGGAAATAATTCTGCAGTTAATTTTGAAAGTAACCACAAGATAATAAAAGTGTTAAAACTCGAATTTAAGGCACAACGCAAAATGCTTCTTTCAAATCGTCGATTAAATTGAGAAGCATTATTTATACTCGTTTCATAAAACTGGCTTAAGAAGTATTTAACGGTGCGTAAACCAGAAGCAAGTTACATTACATCACAAGGACAAAATGCTGATTAATTGAAATGTAGGAAGCAACTTTCTACGGCCATAATAACGGAGATTTCTAAGAGTATTTACGAGGATCATGTTAGTCACACATTCCTTATGTTATTACGAATGGCTACAGCAAAATGTGGCGTGCAGGTGGTTCCAAAGTTTGAGGAATACCTCTAGTTCCTTTGCACGATTGCAGCGGTTACTTTGGGCAGAATCTCACCCGCTTCATTGGGGTTCAAAGGTTATCAAAAACTAATTGAGGAAAGATCCGTCATCTGCGACTATTAATGACAGGAAACGGTAGCTCAGTGCATCAACTGATGTCATCGCAGTGTCTCTGACCGGGAGGTCCTAGGTTCTAGTCCCAACGACTGCAGGATTTTCGACACTAGCTTTTCAGCTAGGACGAATCCATTCGCTATCTGGAGGAGGCGCCCGGCTGCTCTGATCAGTAGTTCTCCGTGGTTTCTCCTATCAACACAAGACGAATGCCGGAGCAATACCCTAACAAACGGGCCACGGACCACGCGCGATCTTTCTTTCCTATTCCTTGTCCTATCCTCACCCCTTACACACACTCACATTAACATGTACTACACTAAGACACATGCCGGAAGACCGGTCGAGGACATAGAACTAGTCCCAGCTGGGGCGGTGCCCCGCTCGTGGGAGATTCCTGGTCGGGGAAAACCCCATTAGCTGACGGTAGGTCGGCGTCGGATTTGGTCATCTAGCGGGGAAAGACCACCACCACCTCCAGAGCAAAAACACGCACTACACCTTACGGGACTAATGAGCATAGTACCATAGTTGACGCGCCCGGAATCACTAAGAACGAATCAATCAATCAACCAGTTATGCGTCGAAACAATCACCTCAGGGCTGGAAGAGATATAAGATTGAAGGCTCGTTATGGAGAGTTCACATTGCACACCAGAATGCGGCTGGTCCATCTGCCTACGTTTGTACGTGTTCTGGTCATCGGCCACGTCCCGTGACGCGTTCATAGCGTAGTTGAAATAGGCGTCTGCAGATGGCAGTTGCAGACAGGAGTTCCTCCTTTGGTGTGCTTATAATCATCAAAAAACCTTTCTCTCTAGGCCGCAGGAACGCTGTAAGATTTAGGCGACACGCCTTGAGTTGCTCTTGGAGGAGGAAAAGCTGAGAGTGCCTCTTCAGAGCGCTTTAGTACATTGTTTCCGAGATGCTTTCATTAGCGTTGTTTAGAACTCGATCAAAGTAAACTTCCTCGTAGCTATCGTCTAAAAATATTCATTTTCCTTCAAACATCAAAGCAATATGTTATTTGGTAATTGCACCCAGGAGATGAAAATACGTGCGGAGGTAGTTCCATACGTGGTGAAACAATCTCTGAAATATCGCGTGGAATGCAAAATATTCCATATCCTTTATTAATGATATGCAGATACCCTACTGTTATAAGTTAAAAACTTCGGAATTAGTTTTTAACGATAAAATCAACGTTTAGCGTTGGAATATGGCATCGCTTTCAGTCAAAGAATACGCGTTGTTACGGATCAACAAGAGTTAATATTACATGCTTGATGTTAGAACGTTGTGTAAATGGACACGGCCCCGAACACATGATGTGCAGAAAGTGTGAAGAGGGTGTAGGATGGTCGTGATAGTCAGGAAGGACGCATGGATTCAGTCTCTATAAAATTTCGTCGCGAGCACACGTAAGCGGTTGATGAGGTGCGATCGGGTTTTCAACACAGGCTGGTATTATGTAGATGATAGTAATCCGGAAATTTGTTTAGTTTGAAATTTGAGAAATTGGTCGTGTGTAAATTGTGATGTTAAGTTGTAATTGGGAATTTTTATTAATGTAATGGTTGGAATTAAACAGACTCCATGTGTCGAGGAGATATACATTAGGGAAGCTCCGTGGAAGAATTTTCCAATAAGTAGATGAATATAGTCAGTTGCAAGAAGGTGTTTCATACGAAACATAGGTAGGGAAAGTCGCGACCGCATGTTAAAATTGTGGGAATTTAAAAATCCAATTATAGCAATCGTAGAGGACATTCCATATTTTTTTAAATTTAGGAAAGTACACTAAATTTGGCACACCAAGGACAATTTTCAGCTAGTCAGCCGAGAATCCATCGATCAAGATTACGAATGTAAGCTTACGAACTAAAGTAAAACCCGAACGGTGTTTCAATGTTTAAAATGAAAGTAATTCACATAAATTTGACAGAACTGTAATGTATAGATAATGAGAATAAATGTTAAATTTTTATTGTTGAAAAAGGCTGATAATTCATAGTAGTTGCCATCAATCTAATAATTGATTCCAATCAATAGAACTTCCAGGAATCTTGATTCTGTATAGAATTACACGTCCACATGCACCATGCAAGGAGTGTATATTGTGTGTCGAACCCACGATAAATTGGCATTAAATTTAATAATTTAATAAATTAATAGTTCAGTTTTGAAATAAGCAAGAGGACTTCATCAAAAAGTAGCCCACTACAAATCACAATTATTGACTGGAAAATGAAGCACGGAAAGGCAAAAATATTCAGTAGAAAGAGCGATTACCAACTATTTGCCCTACCGTGAGTGTAATGAACCGTGGGTCAGTTACGCAAATTCGTGTTCGTGCTGTATGCTTCATTTACCAAGAAACATGTAAAGAGGACTCAATTTGGGTCGCGCCGAAGTTGGCGACACTGGAGACGCCCGCCACGAATTCTGCGCGCGCAGAGTGCACAGTCGCCCAAGCACTCCGCCCCGCGCGCAGCGTCCTTCGGCTGTTTGCACTCGCAGGCAGCCCAGCTCGCAGCGCTTCCGTAATTTCGGTGTCAGATGTTGGGCGTAATATATGGGCGCGCGCCGGAGCAAACAAGGCACCGCGAAGGTTGCAAAGATTCTCGAGATGCCAGACGCGGCGCGGACGAGCGGTCGGCGCACTTCTTGCGGCCCAACGAGCCCCGCCCACACGTTTTGTCCGCTTGTACTAATTATCCATAATCACACTCGTTGAGATCGCTAAGTGAATAATAGGAGATTCATTAATTCCCTCGTGTGCTACCGCTATTAGTCAATGAGAGAGAAAATGAACAGAGACGGGCCCGAGAATGCGAAGCTGTTGTGGTTTTTACCTGCTGTGATTCAGGGAAATTAAAACGTCATTTAGAGAAAAGTAAAAAAAGGAGAACGGCGGCCAGTAAGTGCTAGGTAGCTCACGGGGAATTCGGAGAATTGCTTTGCTGAGTGGATTAAGTAATTTGATCGCTGAAATCGGTACGTACGTAGAAAAGGAAAGAAAAAAAAACATTCGTCAAAAACCGGCGTGCTTTTAGCGCAATCGAGAAATGAATCAAGAAATGTTAAATGATATACTATTTGATACGCATTCAAGACAGCAATCGACAGTTTGTTTTGGAGAACAAAATCGAGTAGAAGAACGAGCGTTGGTGTGAGTTTATAGCAAAGTGCCCTAGTATAGAATTTATTCAAAAACTACAGATGATACTCATAATCTTGTGAGTAATTCTTTGTTTAGGAATTGTTTGGATCAAACTCACAAGTACCCATATAAAAACATCACATACATAAGAACTTTTGTAGTTAGGAAAATGACAACCTCTACAAACAGCGTCCATAAATTTGACGATTCTTCAAAACAAGTATTAGGAGTAAAAATGGTAAAGTAGTAAAGTAAAAATTAGGGGTAAAAATTGTTAATATTTTAAATGAACGAAGCTTGGTATATGTTTGGTTGTTACTTCGAAGAAAATAGCCTAGAATTCCTTTATTATAATTTATAAGGACCTTTATTTGCATTTCAGCACCACGAGCATCGACACCTAAACCCTCATCTAGGTAATGGAAGAGGTAAGATTGCGTGTAAGTTGTCATGAGAGCAACAAGCAAGAAAAGCAACGACTTTGTATATTGTGTGGCAGATATTGCATCAAGTAGAATGTAGCGTTGTTTTGTAAATGTTCACGACATAAAATATAAATAAAGAAATGTTTGCAAAACAATGTAAGCTGTAACAACTAAAATAAACATAGAGAATACAAATTAATGGATTGGAACCGGTGAATATTTACGATTCTATAAAACCTAATTAAAATTAAATTATCAATTAATTCTAATCGCATCATCATTTCGCAAAGACTTAAACATTTACACTAATAAAAAACCCAACAAGATTTTAGCCTATATTTATCTATCAGATGATATATCACATGGTGAAATACAAATTTGCAAGTTGAAATACTAACTAAATTATAAAATAAATCGCATATAATACAAGTTTGTAATCCACAATATCAATATTAACAAATTCAAAACACTGAGAGATTTTCCAGGCGTTAATGGCTAAGTGGAGATGACTGCTTATAGAAGGTAGCCATTTCTGCAAGTTACACTGAACGAATTCTTAACCTGGACTTGAGAACGGGTTAAAAAGGTGCCCGCATTCCTTCGCTCTTCCCTTAAGGAGCTGCTCTGACATCCTAGTGGAAAGGATCGGAGGAAGCCACTGAAACCACAGCTTCAACAACAATTCTCATCTAAAATGGCGTCGTCCCTCGTCATTTGAGACTGATGGAGAAAATCCGCTGTCATCGAGACTTGAACACGGGGCCTCTGACCAAGAAGTGCCAACCACTGACATGCAGACACGAACGGCGGCGAAATTCTCTTAGGTCTCTTTTATTCGGTGAACGTAAACAAACAGATTTATAAAAGAAAAAAATATACAAATTATATCAAATAATTTAATTACTCTACAGACTTTATGACTGTGAAACCTGAAAACTCTTCCAACAGGAGTAGAATAAAATAATCTGAAATTAGATTTATTACATCTACAGCAAGTGCGACAAGAAGAGACTTTACACAAAATGAATAAAAAATAATTTTCAAAGCACACAAAAGTGGACAGATCACGTGAAACATCTGAACAGAATCAGGTTTACACAGGAAATACAGCATTTAGCAAAAGAAACGAAGCGTGGGGAGACCACAGCAAAGCTACTTATAAAATAATTATAGTGCAATTATATGTAAAGAAAATGTGTTAATATTATTTATTTTTATTAATATTTAATATTTAAAAAAATAATAAACAGCAACTCTAAGATTACAGAGAAAGCCAACTCATGAATTTTACACTAGAGAGGAGACTGTATTTTCAACGAAAAATGCACATAATAATACACTAGTTGTTGATTTTGGCCTTGAAATAAGTGCTCAGCAACTTCAGCTGAAAATCCTCCTCAATTACAAACCTACCCGCTCGTTTAGCGACTACGTCACGGCAATCAACGCACACAATTTTACTCTCTCGCCTACTGCTTACTCAGTACAGACGAAGTATTGTAATGCCGTGGAAACGGGAGCTTTTTGAGAGAAAAACTCTTTATTGCCGGGCCCTGTTAACGAAAAAGTCCATAAATCTTGTCCCTGTATTTTGAACAAGCCGTTTGAACCTTCCTCCAAACAGCGGCTGAATTCGACCGACCTATCTAGGGTCGAGCTATCTCGAGCCAAATATCCGTCGCCATTGGAACCCAAATTCTAGGATCTCCCGGAAACCCCCTCAATGTCAATAAGTATTGCCATTCACAATTCTTTATTTCTTTTTGTTTTTATTGAGATTTGTTTACAATGACAGGACAACGTTTAGCCGCGAGGCTCGTCCCTTTGTTGGCCGAGTAATTTTGTACAAAGTGTGAAAGAGGAAAATTCCCACCTCCTTGAAAGTAATTTCGTTAGTTGAAACCTTCAACCAAGGTTCTTGAGAGGATAAGTCTACAATCATTAGAGGGCGGTGAAAGGGTTTAGAAAAGAATACGGTAGAACGGTAAACGGAAGACGTATTCTATCCTTATCTAACGTCAGAGAGAAATTGAAGAATGTGAAATGTGAGTCTGTATCTTAGGCAAAAGAGAGCGGGTTGATGAGTGCCTCCTCCGTAAGTGACTATTCCTTGTGTGGGATTTAAATGATTGCAGAGATTATGTCTGAGTTTCCTAATAAATATGGTAATTGGTTCTATTGCAAGTTCGTTGTGGAGTGTCTTAATATCATTGCTGACATTAAAATTTTGTTTAGAAAGATTTGAAATTTATTTAAAGTGGTTGAGGCGGCTGAAATCCATAAGAAAAACGTACGTTATCATCGGCTGAAGATTAAATTTGTAAGTAGTTAACGAGAAAGAGGCTCATGGTGTAGTGCGCTGACTTCGCATTCGGAAGGCCCCGGTTCAATCCCTGTGCCGGCCATCTTGATCCGGGATTTCATGGTTTTCCTCTGTCATTCAGGCGAATGCTGGGATGGTTCTACTTAAAGACCGCCAAGCCGCCATCGCTAGCCGAATTCGTTAACTACATCAAGTCACGAAGGCTAAGAGAATTTGAGACATTGTGGGTTCCTGGTTGGGTGACCGACTAGGAACCCCAAGATCTAACAGCGCCAAGGTCAAATGCTCTTTACAGGACTATAATTTCTAAATACGAATATGGTACAAATGCAAACGAATAATTTATATATATATATATATATATATATATATATATATATATATATATATATATATATATATATATATACACATATATATATTGTAGTGTAGGGATCACAGAATTATGAAAACGTGCACAAAATTCACTTCTTCCCATGGCACATACATAGTCATACACAGTTTTTAACTGTTTTTGACGTAAATAAATAAATGAAGATGTGTTAACATCAGACGCAAAATAGCTAAACGTTTATTGGCTTCCTTCACTTCGCAAGAGACAATCTACTTCCTCGGCGCATTCCCGTGGTATTGCGGTGCATCGGGGGCTGCTTCCTCCGCCGCGTGCGTGGCCCTGACGCCATGCGACCGCTTTGCCTTCGACGCGACTGGCGCCGCCGTGTCCTTGGGCGTAACAAAAGTCATAATGGATTATTCATACTGCACACGCGCCATACCCCTACGCGCATTTCCATACAATACTCAACTTATTGCAAATCGCGCGGCGTCCGTCACGCATGCGTCGCGTCGGCCGCGTGCGAGGCGCCGGGTTCGAACCCCGGGCCTGGACAAGGCACCCAGCCCCAGCGTCTCTGACCGCGAGGTCCTCGGGTTCAAGTTCCGACAGTGGAACATTTTCGATTGATTGATTAGTGGGCGAATGTGGTGGGTGTTTTTAACGCAGGAGGTGGTGGTGATCTTCCTCCGTTGGCTGGTGAGATCCGGTGCCAACCTATGTCGCCTTGAAAGGACTTTCTCCAATGACATATCTCCCACCAGCTTGGCACCGTCCAAGCCAAGATACACTCTAAGCTCCCGACTGGTCTCCTGACTTGGGTGGTAGTGTAGTACATGTGAGTGTAAGTAAGGGGTGAGGACAAGAGAAGGAAGAGGAAGGAAAGATTGCGCGCGGTCCGTGGTCCGTTTGTTAGGGTTCTGCTTCGGTATTCACCTGGTGTTGATCGGAGAAACCAGAGAAAACTACCGATCAGAACAGCCGGCCGCTACAATTCTTCTCCACACAACAGCTGAACTCGACCTAGCTGACAAGCTGGGGTCGAAAATCCTGCCGCCGGGACTCGAATTCTAGGACCTCTCGGTCAGGCAATGACATCTGATGCACTGAACAACCTTTACCGATTACATTTTTGACACTAGTTGGGTTGATTTCAGTCGCTGTTTGGATGAGAATTCCAACGGCGGTCTTTTTTTAGGTAATTTTTCTTAGTTTCTCCGGTCAATATCAGACAAGTGTCCAAGTTACGGACGCGCCCTAGAGACCCAAAAGGGCTAGGAACCACGCGCGATCTTCGTTTCCTCATCCTTCTCCCTTCCTTTCCCACTTACACCTTAGCACATCTTCTCCCTTCCACACCCACTTACCTTCACTCGCTATCACACAGATCAGGAGGCCAGCCTTGGGGGAAATCACTAGGGGATGAAAAACCACGCATGTTGACGGGTAGATTGCAGCTGCATCTTTACCCACCAATAGGGCAAGGAACACGGTAATCTCCCGAAAAACGACAGGCACTAAACTTACGAAATGAATGACCAAAATAGTTATCGCGCCTGGATACACGGAAAATTCACTCATTCCGATCTCGTGCATGGTGAAAGCACAACCTGGTTCCTCATGAAAAGTCTCACGAAAGAATGCTATATAAAGATGCGTATGGACGATTAGGAAACAATAAATCCTAACAGAATTTTTATCGAAAATGATCATTTTGAATTTTGCTTATTGACTAATATTTAAAACAAAAATTCCCTTTCATACGACAAAACTGTCTTTTGAGGATTAGAAAATACATTATTATACAGAACTTTAGGTTATGATCATTCTTATTTCGAGGTTTGGTTACTTTCCTGAATATTATTACATTATGAATGAATTGTATGTAGAAAGGTAGTGGTAGTGGATGGATGAGAGGGACTTGAATCGGGCTTTTGGGAATCTCTTTTTAAAGCAGTGTCTGTTTAACATAAAACTATAAAAAATAATTAACAGGAAGAATTGGGTAACTTGTAGAAAAAATTGTTGTCCAATTCTTTTACACAATTCTGATAAATCTTGGCGTATTTATTGATTGGGATGAACCAAAACGCATTTTGTTTTGATCTCAAATGCTTTGTTTGTTGTTAGTGTTTGATGTAGTGTCTGCATATTTGCAGATGTCAATGTTGGTAAGATGACAGATGACTGAATTGTATTATTCTGCATTTTACTCTCAAGGGTGAACGATGATTTCACGTCGATGCAAGTTTGAAGAATTTAATTTTTATTTTGTTCATAACCGCATTTACATGTTTTAAGGTATGCTTTTTGTCAAAAGAAACACCTATGTATATAACTGGCGAGACTGATATTCACTCAAAAAAGTAAAATGAAAGAAGGCTTCTCTATTAAAATAGTGTTTTCTCATCGAAAAGTCTATATCCAAATTAACACAAGAATATAAATGACGATTCATTTCGAATGGAGACCTCCAGCAGACGCCGTCCTTTTGATGGCTACAACATATTCAAATAATGTTATCTTTATTAAAATGAACAGAAGGTCATTGTCATTACTTGACTTTCAATATATTTATGACGTACGTATATGTGAAAAATGTTGAAAATACGACAAAACGCAACTCACGAGTATGCAGCCAGTATGCAACCAGAATTTTCGTAATTATTTTGATGTCAGTTGCATACATTCTAATTACTGTATTGATATTATTAGCCAAGCGATTGGACATAGTTTTGACAACGCTGCGCTGGCAACATTGCGTTGTGCCCTTCTTGGTTGAATTGGACTTTCCAAATAGAGCTGAGGTGTTACTAGCGCAGAAAATGCAATATTGCAATATTACGTAGCTGTTTCTAATAACGCGAGAAATTGCTTCTTTAGCACTAGTTTTTTGTTGTTTTTTTTTCATCTGCACATTTCTAAAAATCCGTGCTACGGAGTTGGAGATATCCAGACCAGATAAATCTCCAAAATTTTTATTTATATAAAATCCAAAAATATCTCATTTTTCTTATTACGGCATAGGAAAAACTACTCGGGGCTCACGTAAAATGTCATCTGAAATGCTAGCGGGTATACGCAAATATGACGTCGTGTGAATGTTAACAAACGGTCTAATGTGCACATTAATGTGCATAGTTCGCGACATGCCCGGGATGACTGGGCGACAGCCTGAGGTGAGGTGTCACAGCACGATTAAAATCGATGAGTCAAGCCGTCCCATGACACTCAGCCCCCAAGGATACCCACAAGTGGACATGACGCTCATCACTCGTACACTAGAAGGAAGCGCGATTTGATCGCCTGTATTCCCGCTTTTAATTTTCTTTTTAATAGCTGATCTCAGTGCAAAATGGTTGTGTTCAATTTTAAACATCAGAACATTTTCTTCAAAATTTGCTTCCTATGTGCTCTTTCTTAATCAAATATGAAAATGAAACATGAATCTATCATGTTTTAAATTTTCACTAAATTTTCCAATTTTCTGAAGATGCCCATGTTACTAATGAACATTTGAATGTAGTATTTTGGGGTCAAAAGCCATGAAAATCTCGATTAAATAGTTTTTTTTTTTTTACCTTACTAAGTTTTAACTCGCGTTTGACTGTCCCAGTAGGAGTGGCAGTACGCCTGTATGTTTTTCCTACTGATACGATCTACTCACATCAAACATAAGCATTTCAATAGAATCGAGTGAAGTTATGCGTATTATTATTATTATTATTATTATTATTATTATTATTATTATTATTCATATTATTCATATTATTCATATTATTATTATTATTATTATTATTATTATTATTATTATTATTATTATTATTCAAGGAGTGCACTCCTGCAACTTGGCTGTATCCATGTCAAGAACTAAAAACGACTTCTGCTATATAATTCTCTGGAAATATTTATTTTAACGAAATATTGGGTTAATGTTTATTTACAACAGGCTTCGAAATCTTAAACCTCGGTCACACCAAATCTTTCCTTTATCGTTCGATTTCCGCTCGACCACTCTTGAACGCAAAGTTCGCAAGTTTTTTATTACCAGCTCTCACCAGACATCCTTAAGCATCCTCCCCACCCTCGCCCCTAAAATGTAAATAAAGATGTAGAGAAATTTCGTGAAGGTAAATCTGCGACGTCTGTTCAGCACGTTGACACGAGAACATCGCTATTGAAAGCGTCAGCATGGATGCAGAGAAATGTGTATCTCACTGTGAACACATTCTTTTACAACAATTGAATATTGTCATGTTATTAATTGAGCCCGCAAGTTTGACAAAATGCCGTTTTCAAAAGGAATCATTAATAGTTTCTTGTAAGGGTCAGCAATACGAGTAAAACAAATTCGTACCCATCATACCGAGTAGTCTCGTAGAAACAAGGGTACAAAGTAAATATTGTTTCCTTACACGTAAGTGCTAACGTAAATTTTAGAGCTAGAATAAAATGTGAATCATTATCATAATTTTTTAAAGTAATTCCTTTTAAATGTGATTTTTCATTGTTTACGTCCCTTTTTGTACCGCTACTTTAGCCAGAATAAATGCCAATTTACATGCCTATTTTAGTAAAAAAATAAATGCTTTTTGACCGGCCTATTATAAGTGAAATAAATGCCTCACGTCTGGAATCTAGTTATTAAGCTGTGGATTGCTTGATGGCGAGGAAGTAAGCAGCCATTTATCTTGCAGAAATAACAACAATTACTATGATTTTCAAGTCGATAGGCGTGCCGCCAACTCCCCCGAGTGTTATTGAACTTTCCAATTGCCCACAAATAAGCACAGCAGATATCTTTGTAACACTGGTAAAAGCAGAGGAACAAAATTTCTTTTAAAAATGTGATCAATTTTTCCATTTCATTTCTTTCTTCAACAGGGGTTCAACATTTCGCAGAATCATTTTGTTTACCTACTCCTTTTACTCTCTTTTGTTGTACTGTTCTTTTCATTTCTGTTGTTTATTATTCACTCGAGCTGGCGGAGGAGCTCCACTTGCATTAGAAGCAGTGTAATGATCAGATATTCAAAGTAGTGTAAAAGCTGATAAAGAAATGCCGTAGTGAAGAAATGAATAGGAATAATGGATAGTGAAAAGAAAACAGGTCGAAAAAGCATAGTGCTACTTAAACGAAATAAACACAAGAGAATACGAATAAGAAAAGAAAATTACAGGTTGTCAATTAGTCATTACTAGAGTTTGAAGAGTCACTGTGGCGACGCTGTGAATTAAGCGATGCGATGTCGATGTTTACAAAACATCGATGTTTTTATTAATTTTAATTTCTTTTTATTAATATAATTATCATTGACATATTTTTAACATCTATTCTTTAAGTCGATGTTTTCTTACATTGATGTTTAACTTAGTCGATGGTTTCTTAAATGAAACAGTCCACCATAGTAAAATTTATAACATTTTCAGATATTCATACATTGAATATTCTTCAGATGAAAGTGACGAAGGGTGAAACGTAAATGAAATCGAATTCCTCGCAAACATAGAATCTTATATCATTTTTCATTATGGAATTAGTGAAATCCAAGTTGTGTTAATTGACTGAGTTTTCTTGATGAGTTTGATCTTGTTTCGTAAGTTAAACCTTAATTAAAATTAATAAACGATATCACATTCAAATTAAATCCCCGGCGTGATCTTTGATGGTTACTAGTCCAGTTTTAAAGCATCAATGTTTTATAACACTAATGGATTTAGGTCAGTGTTATATTAACTCCTTGATTGTGTTAATTTTGAGCACGATGATATGAATGCTTGTTGGAGATGTGGCAAACTTCCTTCAAATGAAAACAAAATTAAAAAATGCTAAATTCCATCTAGATCATCACAAATAATACAGAGACATTTGTCGTTATTATTATTATTACTATTATTATTACATATTATTATTATTATTATTATTGACGATATCACAATTTATTAACACTGTTATTGGCATTAATAAATTTAAGTTATTATTATAGTTATTAATATTAATTTGGTTATGTCCCTTACACAAAGTGAATAGTAAGTGTAGTGGAGGAAAAGGGAGAGAAGTGCAATGAAGTGTAGTGAATTAAGTGTTGGATATGCTATACGTCAAATTAGAGATTACTAGAAATGAATTAGACCAGGATATCACCCTAATTCAAATTGCAATTCTATTTCTAAATAATATTGATATTAGTTTTGTAATTGTCTGATTTGTAATTGTAATCACGTCTGCCTCCGAGCATCAGCTGAAAGCGAACTCTAATACCCATCTACTCCACTTGTGCCACCAGGCCCGAGAGCGGCCGGGGGCGCGAGCGAAGGACAGCGGCCGGGGCGCAGGCGCGAATCTCGCGTGCGGGGCGACGGCGCTGCAGGAATACGACAAATTGCAGCGCCGACACGCGAAGGCCCCGCCCCCTCCCCGCCCCTCCCCTCCCCGCCCCTTCTGCTCTAACGAGACAGGCGCGACACGCACAGCGCGCCGCGGCTCCTCCCATCCGCGGCGCCCCTCTCGCCGTTGCAACGCTCGGGGTGCCGCGCTTGTTGCTCAGCGACTTGAATTAAATCTACCTGCTCGGACCGAGCGGTGGCTGCGCATCAGCGTGATGTCACTGCAGCGCTCGGACCGGGAGGTCCCAGGGTTGCATTCTCGACGGTGGCAAGATCACTAGCTTTTCAGCCAGGTCGAAGTCAACGCTATCTGAGGAGTAATTCGTGCGGCCGGCTGCTGTGACTGCAAGCCCGGGTTTCGCGATCAATACCAGGCGAATGCCGGAGCAGTACCCTTAACACATGGGCCACGGACCACGCGCGATCTTTCCTTCCTCTTCTTTGTCCTATCCTCTCCCCTGACACACACATTTACACTAATATGCAATACACTACTACATATTCCGGGAGACCGGGAGCTTAGAGCTTGTCCCGGCTGGGGCGGTGCCCCGCTGGTGTGGTGAGCCCCGTCAGGGAGAAACCACGCTAGCCGACGGTAGGTCAGCGCCGCATCTTCGCCATCCAGCGGGGGAAGAACACTCCCAGCTCCCAAGGATGTAAAGCATGCACTGCACTTACGGGACTAATTGACCTAAGCGGTTGACGCTTACCCAGAATCACTAACCAACCAACGAAAAAATTATCCGCTCGGGATATGGAAAGCCAAAGGTATTTATACCGGATTAGGTGGATCAGGGTATCAATAGTCACTGCAGTGCCTCTGACCGAGAGGTAGCTCCAGGTGGAATTTCGTGATGGTAGATTTTCGACATCAGCCACACTAGGCGGAGTTCAATCGCTCTCTGGAGAAGTCCAGCGACTGGCTGCTCTGGATCGTGGTTTTTCTGATGTCTCTCATCAACACCACGTAAATGAAGAAGGCTCCTGCTTTGTCAGGGTACCATGGATCTCGCGCGATCAATCCTACCTCACCTTTTTTCTTACCTCTCTTCACTTCCATACGCTCCTAACACTCTTGTCGGGAGGCAGGTAGGGAGGTTGAGGTCGTTGCAGTTAGGTGGGGCTTCGGTGGGAGATAATCTGGAGGGAAACCTCGCAACCTGGCGTGAAGGCTCTCTCTGATCTCACAGTCCGCGGGGAGGAACACCCAATAATACAATACGCACTCTCATGCATTCGGGATCAATGACCACAGCAGTCGCTGCGCCGAGAACACGAAATAATCAATCACTCGAGAAGGAAAGCTCGCCCTCGTCTCGTGTGGACCCGTTGCGTCGCGGATCCTATTATCACAGCGGGAGCGCGCGCCGTCCGCTCGCAAGGAGGAGGAGGAGGCTCCGCGAAAGAAAGACGGTGGTGAACGACGGCCAAGCAGCAGCAGCGGCAGCGCAAGAGCGGAGAAGAAAATCAGGGTGGGAGGCCGCGTAATCTGGCTCGTGCTTTTCCACGCATGAAACGCCAGCGACAGCGCGATGCACCGCCGCCCCGCGCCCCCGCCCTGCGCCGCTCCCGCGCCGCCCGCTGCGCGCCGCCCCGCGCCGCCCCGCGCCGCCCCGTCCCGCCCCGCTCCCTCTCGTCCCCGAAACCTCAAGCGCCCGCGCCTCCGCCCTGCGCCACCGCGCACCCTTCCCGCGTTCCCGCCCCCGCCCCCCGCCCCACGCCCCCCCGCCCTGACACCCTTCCTGCGCCCCTGCCCTCCCGCCCCCCCCCGCTCCCCGCCCCGCCCCTGCCCTGCCCCCCGCCCCACGCCCTCCGCACGCCCCCCGCGCCCCCGAACCCCCGCCACACCCTCCCACGCCCCGCCTCCGCCCCGCGCCCCACCGCGCCACCGCCCCGCGCCTCCCCGCGCCTCCCCGCGCCACCTCTCACACCCTTTCTGCGTTCCCGTCCCGCTTCCCGCCCCGAACACCCTTCGCGTGCCCCCGCCCCTGGCCCTGCGCCCCCGCCCCGCGCCCCGCCACCTCGCGCCCGCCCCGCCCGCGCCCCTCGCCTCTCCGTGTCGCTCCCCGCGCCCCCGCCACACCCGCTCCCATGCCCCGTACCCAGGCCCCGCGCTCCCGCCCCGAATCCCCGCCCCACACCTCCGCCCCGCGCCCCCTTCCCGCGCCCCCTCCCCGCGGCCCTGCCCCGCGCCCCCGCCCCCGCGCGCTCGCCCCGCTCCGTCCGCGTGCCGTCTGATGGCAAATTAATTGCTGTCGGTTGAAGGAGGCAGGGGACGCTTGGGATTTGCGAGGGGGCGGGGGGGGGCAGAGCAGGGTGGAGGACGCGTGGGTGAAGATGCTGGCGGAGGGAAGCCAGGGGAGGTTCAGGAGTGCACAGGGTGAGCAGACGACGAACGGATACCGCAGAACAAAAAGGTCGTTAGGAAAAGAATGAAGAATCAAGAGGGGCAGAAATGGGAAAAATAGTCCATGATAAGGGAGAAGAGAAGAAGGAGACGGAGAAAAAAGGAAGAGAGAAATGAAAGCAGAGGGAAAGGTGATGTGAGAAAATTTGAAAGATCTTAGCAACAACAGAAAAGAAAAAGTACAAAGAAATGGACAATGAGGAATCGGCAGCGGCAAGACGAGGGTGAGAGAGAGAGAGAGAGAATAGAAAGGCGGATGGTGAGAGAAATACAAAGTGATAGACACCTTGACACTAGTAAGTAAATGTAAATGTGGAGAAGAGGGAGGTGATAAATGTGTGAAGGTGCTACGCAGGATGGTAGTTACTATTATGTGGTCCGGAAAGATGCAGAAGCGCAGAGAGAGAGAGAGAGAGAGAGAGAGAGAGATAGAGAAGAGAAGGGGAGGAAGGCAGGAGAGCGTTAGCGGGAAGAAAATCCTGAGGCTCGGTACGAGACAACAGGCCAGGAGAGGAGAGGAGAGGTTTTGACAGACCAACAAGGCGCGGCGAGGAAAGAATTAATCATTATATGTGTCGGTGCAAGTTTGTACTGCAATGCACGCCCTTGTCACATAGTGCATTTCAGACATGAACAAATAATTTATGTAATTTGTATTTTTACACATTTAATCGTCTATGCTAGTGGGATGGTGCGATCTGGCTAAGCCGCATCTCAGTATTCGCTGTAATCGCATCGCATTTACGAGAACATCATTACTTATTTATTTAATAATAGTTTAACTTCAATATCTTTTCAAAATCTTTAAATTAAATATTTATTCTCACACCTTGCTTTATCAAAAACAAGCTCGATATATAACAATTATATATTCCATTAGATAAATCCTCTAATCCGGATTGGCTCAGAGCCCTGGCAACCACAATTCTTTCCGCTCCTACAACAGTTAATTATGGATTAATTAGTGTTCCCGAGCTCGCCCGTGTTGTTCATTCATGTATGTGTACGTCTACAAAATGTTATCTCCAGAGAGGTGCCTATGTTCTTCACCTGCTGGAATGTGAGATCCGGTACCAATACACAGGTATGTTTATTGATTGATGTTTCCTGGTGTGTTAATAGCTACATTCATTAGTCCTGTTAAGTGTAGTTATATCGCGAGAAGAAGCGGTGTTCCTCACACGCTTAACCGTCATGTGCAGCGCCAATTAGCACGTAGTTTTGCGGTCTGACCCCCTTCCCGTCCAGCTCTTCAGAGGGGAAAAGCTCTAAGCTTCCTACTACGTGGTAGCGAAGAGAAAATTAGTGGTGTTGATCGAAGGGACCACGGAGAACTACCGATCAGAGCAGTCGGCCACAAGACTTCTCCTTCTGACAGAGGTTAATTATAATGACAGTTAATTAGACACTACTTGTTTAACTAGTATCGAAAATCTGACTCTAATTTCCAGGAGAGAGTCACTGCAGAGAAAAACAGTAATGCTGGCTCTGAAGTAACTTAGCCAGTCTTTTCCATATCAACTACTGGGACACTCATCTATTAACCAACATTTCACCTACGTGTGCACAAAGCTACTCAGGTGAAATGTTACACAGTGAAACAGGAAATTATTTGCTCATATTTTACTTCATGAAATAATTTTTCAGCACGATTTAGTATGTTAGTGACTCTCGTGCATATGTTTTGTTCATGTTGGTACGAGAGAACCGCTAGAGAAACATCTGCCGCCTCCCACGCGCAGTGTGGCCGGAGCTCCCCCGCAACGGGCGCCGCTGATAACAGCGATGGGAGTGATATCAGACCTAAAAATAGGACGCAGGCGGCACTCTCCTCATCCCCCACCGTCAACTCTCCTCCCCCCCCCCCCAGTGGCTGATAATGCTTCAGGGACAACAGCTTGCCGCTGCAGGATTTCTCATCGAGAGGTTCTGGGCGTCTAGTCCCAACGATGGCGGATTTTCGGCGCTAGCTAAATAGTAGAATCCAACCGCTGTCTGGAGGAAAATTCTACCGACCGGCTGCTCTGATCCGTAGTTTTTCGTGGTTTCTTCGATCAACATCAGGCGAATGTCGGAGCAGTACCCTAAAAACGAGCCTCGGACCGCGCGCGAACTTTGCTTCCTCTTCCTTGTTCCTTTCTCTCTTTCTCTCTCTCACACACCTTTTTCTCTCTCTCTCTCTCTCACACACACACACACACACACACACCTTTCTCTCTCTTTCTCACTGACACCTTTCTCTCTCTTTCTCACATACACCTTTCTCTCTCTTTCTCACACACACCTTTCTCTCTTTTTCTCATACACACCTTTCTCTCTCTCACACACACACCTTTCTCTCTCTCACACACACACCTTTCTCTCTCCCTCACACACACCTTTCTCTCTCTCTCACACACACCTTTCTCTCTCTCTCACACACACCTTTCGCTCTCTCACACACACATCTTTCTCACTCTCCTTTATCTCTCTCCTTTCTCTCTCCTTTCTCTCTCTCCTTTCTCTCTCTCCTTTCTCTCTCTGCTTTCTCTTTCTCCTTTCTCTCTCTCCTTTCTCTCCTCTCTCTTATTTACACGGTCAATACTACCACGTCATTTCGGAAGCTTGTTGCGAATCCCGAGAGGAGCGCTGCCCCGCTGGGAGAGATACCTCGAGGCGGAAAACCCGCAAGTCTATGTATAGACCGGCGGTGGATTCCACGTTCCAGCGGGAATGTCACGCCGACTCCACTCACAGCACCGACCGGGAATCACCTGACTGCTTCGCGCGGGCAGTTTTCCGTCACCCTCATATCTCAATTAATCCCCTTCCACTTTTCGTGACCAGAGAAGGCATCGCCCGAGTCCACCCCGTTTCGTTCAACCGGTATTAGGAAAGGAATGCACATTATTGATACGTTTCCATTCATCTGTAGCGCAAATATCACAGAAAACCTCGAACACAAGTGAACATGGCAGAATCTTCGAAATTGTGTATTCTCGTATCATGTAAGCGGGATAAGGTATTTGTGAGGTTTCAAGTTGTTTGCCTACACACTTTTAAGTGGGATTTTCAACGTTGGTACAGATCTAAAAAGGACATGTAAATCTTTCTTGAAAACAGACAGAAGTGAAGCATTTATAATCGATCAGTTCAATACCAAGCACATTACAGCAAACGCAGAGATCAATTCTTACACTGAAAAGGAAATCAGAAGATGCAGTCGGGTTGTGCTCTTGGGGAGAGGTAGACAAACGGCTTAGGAACAGTTGAGCGCGTGATGCAGTCGGCATACGCCCCACTGACCATAACAGTTGACGTGCCCGGAGACAAACTCTTACTCACTCCTTCCCTGACCTGCTCGGCCACCGCCTCTGCTCCACCCCGTCGGCCCTCCGTCGACTGCACCCCGTCACCCTTTAACCACTTCCGTCGCCGCCTCGTCGCTCACATGAGCAACGCGCCAGGCGGATCGCCCATGACGACGACCGCCGTGATGTAACGGGGATTCCCCTGTCCACACACTTTCTATTTTCAGCGTTGGAACACTTCACTCACGCTTGCCCGTTATCTTTATTTTTGTAACAGGTTGTCGGTGAGAAAGAAGTTTGAACATTATATTCAACGAAATTTGATGGTTTTTACTTTAAATGAAAAGTAATGCACTCTAGATGTTTTACCACTTGCTCTTTTTAACATATTTTACAGAAAAAATACTAAATTTTAATAATATTTTTAAATTAATTGTCAAATTTTAAAATTGCTCGTAATCCGCCGCCTTCCAAATTTTTGGTCACCATATGTGGCATTGAAGTCCAACGGAGATGAGCATTAATATCTCCTTTTTTAGGATCTACAAAATGTACTCTATCTAATGAAATGTATTTTAAATAATTTCATGCAATACTTTTCTGTAAAAGTTCACTTTTTGGGCTTTTGTTTATTAAATTTGCACTTTGCTTTTACAGGAATGGTAATAGAAATTTTAAATCATGCATTCAAAAATGCTCTCATGATGAGATATCATACACATTTCTTATTTGAATATTGAGTAATCGAGTGTAAGAATAAACCCAGGATTTTTATTGCGCCCTAATTCTTTAAGTTTAAAAGATGTTTTAGAAGTTATTTTTCTGTAAATCCCCTACTTTAAGATTTACTGCTAGATCATTAATTTTAAACTTAATTCATGAGGAACTGGTGATAGCTAAGAGGTTGAAATAAAGCATTCAAATAATGTAATGTTCATATATGAGCCAAGTTTTACTTTGCTTATTCAAACATTAACGAATGTAAAATTTGGACTTTTTTGGGTGACTTTGCTGCAATGTGCTCACTGCGTATTAATAACGGAAATATTCATATTAGTTTCACTGAAAAGAGCAGAAACGTTGTACGAGTAAGATAGGTTTAGCGATAACGAAGTACACTGTACAAATAATTGTTATTGTTAACAATAATAGGTAGAAATAACATTTTATTGCTAATAGACTTATATAAATATCAAGCAAGGTAAGTTTCACGATATCATTGTTCTTTTTTTAACAATTGGAAGGCATTGTAACCGAAAGTTGTAACAATCGTTTTCAAATCTCGAAGTTGCTAAATTTTCAGGCGTAGAAGTCGCTGCATGGGGTCAAACAGCTATGCCTCGGTAACTATTTCACCTCTGTAGCTAAAACTTTACAAAAGATCCTTTGAGGCACAAGGAATTTGATTTATACAATTTCATCAAAATCTGAGATGGTCGCACGGGGAATCCTAGGCCACGTGTCAAGGAATGATCCACAGCAGTTATATTAGCACCCTCTATCGTTGCAGTTTGAAATATCCTTCATTACTGTAGTGCAGGAGTTCCCAACAGGGTGTGTGTATCGACCCCCTGGAGGTCGATGAATGAAAGGGGTCAATGAAATCAAGGGTTCGATTGGCGGTCTGTATCTGCATGTGAACTGGCGATTGATAGATATAATCAAGAACAAATTGATTACAAAAATGTTAATGAACCTGATAGTTAATTGTTTTCTGATAAAACGCAATAAAAACATATTACTGTATAATAAAATGCAAATTCACGCCTAACCTTTGGAATCTATCTTCCATCCGTAGGATAAGAAGTAAGATGAAAACAAACCGCACTTCCTGCTTATTTTCTCCATTGCACCAACCATTTTTTTAAATCATTTAAATTTAAAGCTCACGATTACTGCAGTTGGCGCCATTTCGACTTTCTGCACCAGTAATCTAGATGTGCAACTGCTTAGGATAATTAGAAATGTCAACAATTTAGGACTACATATTCACAACGAGACTCTATCGCGGAATAAAATACTCTTTGCAAAAAGCACTGGAGAAATGTTCAGACCAGTCAAAAACCGTTCAACATTTCGTGACAATTACACAACGAATATTATAAACTCAGATATTCAAAGGCGGAAGCGTGTTAGATTATTAAAAATCTAGATATGTACCAAAATATTGGTGTACGCAATTGTTATCATTAAGACATTCATGTCCAAATGTTTGTAGTACGCATTATTATGTAAGCTTTATACCTCAGAGAATAATGAAAGGGGTCGATGAAGCAAACAATTCGTTTAAAAGAGGTCGATAAAAGAAAAAGGTTGAGTATCCTTGCTATAGTCTATATAAAGAAAAGCTAAATTCGATATCATTTAGTATTCGAAGGAAAGGCAACGACCCGTAGCAATGAACATTTATACTTTGCAATATACAATAACGTTCTTTCATATTCTGAAAATTCTGAGTTGTTATGACTTTCCCCTCGTCGTTTTCAATGTTACAAAAACACTAATATAGAATAAATGAATTTGTCCATACATTCTCTGAATATTATTCTCAATATTACATCATCCGCAGCAATTGTCTACAAATTCAAAACTTCTTACTATTTCAAAAACATTCATAGAAGAAAATTTTTGAGAAACATTCACATGTATCAGAGTTTCGTAATTGGTTCTTGGAAGAACGATAATGACATCATACGAGAAATACCCGACATCCTTGAAATTTCTGATGGAGGCCTGAGTAACAAGCACAAGTTGCGAGACGTGCGCGTAAACCGTAATCGCACACGCGATGTATTTTTACCCCGAAACGACTGGAGAAAAAGACGAATGCAGAATCCGGGGAATGTCGCCGGAGGCAGCGCCATCGCGGGGCAGCCAGCGCAAAGGACGGGAGGTTATGTGGAGACAGTAGCTGAGGGACCGGCTGAGTTGGCTCAGTTACAGCATTCGTTGCCGCTGCAGCGTGTCTGACCGAGAAATTCTAAAGTTCGAATCGCGACTGTGACGAATTTTCGACAGTAGCTACACAGGTAGGTCGAACATAGGGAATATGTCTGAAGAAGGTTTTAGTGGTCGCTAGTTTTCCTTCATTTCTTCATACCGGGTGAATGCCAGAGTAGTAGTGTAACAAAAAGGCCACAGACCGCGTGCTTTTCTTCCTCATCCTTGCACTTTCCGTTTTCATTACTAACATACACTGCAGCGCCTCTGACCGGGAGGTCCTAGGTTCGAGTCCTGACGACGGCAGATTTTCGACACTAACTTTTCAGCTAGGTTGAATTCAGTCGCTGTCTGGAAGATAATTCTAGCGGCCGGCTACTCTGATAGGTGGTCTGATAGGGATTTCGTGGTTTCTCGGATCAACACCAGGCGAATGCCGGAGCAGTACCCTTACTAACGGGCCACGGACCGCGCGCGATCTCTCCTTCCTCTTCCTTGTCTTATCATTTCCCCTTACACAAACACACAAAAACATGTACTATACTACCACATATTTCAGGAGACCGGTCGGGAGGTTAGAGCTTGTCCCGGTTGGGGCGGTGCCCCGCTGGTGGGAGGGTCCTGGTTAGGAGGAAACCTAACTAGCCGACGGTAGGACGGAGCCGGATCCCGCCATCCAACGGGGGAAGATCACCGCCATCTCCCAATGAAAAAACATGCACTACACTTACGGGACTAATGACCTAGGCTGTTGACGCGCCCGAAATTACTAATCAACCAACCAACCAACACGCACGTGCATGTATTACATTACCATACGTGTGGAGAGCGTAGAACGTGTCCCGCTTGCGGTGATGCTTAGCTTGGGGATGCTCTTGGAGGGGGAAGCAGCCAAGGCGACGTGTAAGTCGGCGTTGGACCTCGTGTTCCAGCCGGAGAGGAACAGTGCCTCCTCCCAGCTGTAGCATGCGCTGCGCTCACGGCGCTCATGTCCAATGTTATTTACTTCTTGGCTGTCCGGGTGACGCCGCGTAGTGGGCTGAGAGGCCTCTCAGCCCAGACCTCTCAGTCCACCACCCGGACAGCCAAGAGGTAATCGACGCGAGCCGCGGAAGCTGACGGGTACGTCCAATGTTATTGGCGCACGGAAGTATGAAATATTCCCTGACGCGAGCAAAGGACTTTTATTTTTTCGCTACGGAGTAGAGAGAAAGTAATGAAATACTGCGCGAAAAACCGGCGAACTTTCAGCAGAAAACTCTTATTACAGGGTCCTGGCAACGAAAAAGTGGATAAATCCAGATGCTAAATTTAGAGGAAATAAATCCTCTAACACCTGGTGTACCTAGAATACGGTTTTTTGTGAGTCCTTAATGACGAAAAATCGATTGACTGCAAAACGTCTGTCTGTTCGCCCGTCTGTAAATGACGCTAGCGGCTAAACTATTTATCCAATTTTCTCCAAAATTGATATTTCACAATCGATCTGGCTGATGTCGCGGCTCCTTGATTTTGAAATCGATATTGTAATTTTAGAGGGTACATTACGTGAAACCTCTGGGACATTTTCCCAATTTAAAGAAATGCCTTTATTGTTTTTTATCAAATTTGGTTGTTGGATAGCGTGAAGGACATTTAATAGGATAGTGCAGGTCTCCAAGTTCGTTGAAAACTTTGGTTTTTCGAAAATTGCAAAAGTTCAAACTTTTTTCGGAGTCTTCCTATTACTGAAATAATAAAGATAGAGAATGTTTCCCTAACGAAATAAGAAAAATAGATGCCTTAAAGATAGATTTTAAAATAAAATCAGATACAATTTTTCGCAAATATGTGTACTTTTGCGTAATTGTGCGTGAAAATGCGGTTACATATTAACAACGAAATAATTCAACTTTCTGAATTACTCAATATATATACTTAAAAGGATCTACAATAATGTTATCGAGTTGGTTTGATGATATGTGGATAACACTCAAGCTTTCTGTGAGATTGTCCCGGGTTCGATTCCCAGCCGGCGCAAAGAAAAGCTGTAGCTTTCAAATACAAAGCATCTCGGTTTCTACAGCTGTGTGACTAAAGAAAAAGCTCAGGCAGGTCATGTAAGCTTGGTGCGGCGTGGGGAATACGTCATGTTCGCCTCATGTCTCCCTTACTCCCAGGCGTGGATCAGAAATAAATACAGGGTCCAGTCTGGGAACGCCGCTACCAAGTAAAAGTCCCATTAATGCGACACTCAAATGCCAAATACATACACATTGTTTTCAAAAGACCTATAATTAAATCAATTCTACAAAATCTTTTAAATCTGATGAATGAAAACATTACATGAGATACATTTGGTAACCATTCAGAAGAACGCTTAAAGGAAGTAAAGAAACTTTAACATTTAAATAGCAAGACATTTAGATAGTTTACCATACAACCACTACAAAAATGTTGCTGCTAAAATTCACCATGATCAAGACATCTCGTGACAAAGAATGAAGCATTCTTGTATTACTAAAAATAAATGGCAAACTGTTCCTTTCGCTACCAAAAGTTTCACTGTTTTTACGTATGCTCAAAAACTAAAATTATTTTGCAGTTTAGAAAGCTTTTTGAAAATCCTATCCTGCCACACTGTTTTCATAATTCAATGAGAATATAAAAATATTTGGGAAATTCCAAATCTTGCATAGCCTATTCCATTTGATGGCAATTAAATTGCGAATGAAATAATTTTCACGATTACACAAAAATAACTAATTTTGTCTTTCTGCAAATCCGGATAAATCTTTGATTGCTTGACTGTTATCAATCCATATTCATTCTGCCCACATTTCAGTTTGGGTTCATTCATCCCATCAACTCATAATAATAACAGCTTTGTGTTTAACATAAGAAGCGCGTAGTGTTTCTTGATATTCGGCAGGCGCATGTCTTGATATTCACAGGGTCTTTCATACAGATCTACTGTACGAAATATCAAAATTAGGTACACCTAAATATTCATAGAAAGTAATTGAGTTTCCTTACCGATAAACGCTTTGTGGAAAGATTTAATGAAACATCACAAGATATTACAGTAAGAATATCATATGAATACGTTCATTCATCCAACATTTTAATATATTCACATAATAAATCAAGTAATAAGTTTAAAAAATTATTAGAATTACCTGCAAATACTTTTCGGAGAAGGTATTTGTTTAATAGTTTTTTCCTTGCAAGAAAAAAATCTTTGCCATATTAAACTAGCACATTCTTACTTAGCTGTGAAGCGCAGAGTTACAAATATTTTCAGTTCACTGGTATTTTAAAAATTACTTAAGGCACCAATTTTTAGAAAACTTACTGTTTAATACCAATATCGACACGGGTGTTGTTGCCTTATTCGAAGCACAATTTACTTGCGAAACAGCCGCACATTTTCTCCTTTTTTCAGTAGTAAGAGCATAATTACAATTTGTTATGAGACATTCCAAAGCTGAAGATTTTTTCTCGAATTAATGTTTATGTCTTTTCACCACTGTAAATATTCTACAGGTATCATGTGAAACTGTAAAGGCCAATAGTCCACATTTCTGGTTCCAGGTGCTAATTGGGATATTGCGTTACTTACGATAATACTAAAAGTATTGGTATACTTTTGATGAGGTTGATATTGTTACTGGTCAGTTCATTGCATCATGATATCGATACGAATTCCATTCTTGCATTAATATCGAAACTTTGTCGTAAAATTCACTACTCATTATTAGAATTATTTTAACTTAATATAAGAAAAAAATACATTAAACCTGAAATAATTCATATTGAAAAAAGTGCAGTATGTAAATATAAGAATAAAAATAATTAAGCAAACAAATATTTGTTGAATTTGAAATAATATGAATTATTTTCAAATATATTCAATATACTTTCAAATCGTGCATCACTCCCAAACAGAGTGGAGGATATCAGAGTTGCTGTAAAATCAAGGTACCATATAACTTAGTTGCTGGTGCTCTTAGTATCAATAGCAAATGACATGGAATGTAGAGCCGCCGCATCCCTGGGGAACGCCAGGAGCCGCGCGTAGAGCCTCAGCCCTTCGCCGCGGTATGCGACCGTTTAAATCGCAGCTATTTCCCTAATTGCTAAACGACGGCTTGGTAATTGCTACGAGGAACGCGGAGGTGATTAATTTAATTGCGCGCGTGCTGTGGCTGAGCGGGGGAGAGGGGAGGGGAGGGGAGGGGGCGTGGGCGGGTGGGCTGCTGGGAAGTGGCGGCCACGAAGGCAACTGGTCACTCCCTGCGGCGGCTCCTGCGCCGAATCGAGCAACCGGATAGAGCGACTGAGTGTGTGAGTGAATGAGTGTTTCGTGTTTCCGGGCGCGTCAACCATTTCGTTCGTCCAGTGAGAAAAGTTAACGTTATAATTCCGGGAGGCGGCGGTGTTCCTCCACGGTGAAATGTTATATCCGGCGACGACCTACACGTCGGCTTGCGCCGCTCTCCCCTCCGAGTAGTCCCCTCGCGGGGCACCGCCGACGGCGGGTCAGGCTGTAAGTGACCTATGTGATTGTGTTTTACATGTGTGCGTGTGTGTGTGAGAGAAAGAGAAAGAGAGAAAGAGAGGAAGAGAGCGAAAGAGAGAGCGAGAGCGAAAGAGAGAGCGAGAGCGAAAGAGAGAGCGAAAGAGAGAGAGAGCGAAAGAGAGAGAGCGAAAGAGAGAGGAAGCGCGAAAGAGAGAGAGAGCGCCAAAGAGAGAGAGCGAAAGAGAGAGAGAGCGAAAGAGAGAGAGCGCGAAAGAGAGAGAGAGCGCGAAAGAGAGAGAGAGCGAAAGAGAGAGAGCGAAAGAGAGAGAGCGAAAGAGAGAGAGCGCGAAAGAGAGAGAGCGAAAGAGAGAGAGAGAAAGAGAGAGAGAGAAAGAGAGAGAGAGAGAGAGAGAGAGAGAGAAAAAGAGAGAGAGAGAGAGAGAAGGGTGAGGAAAGGACACAGACGAGGAAGGAGAGATCGCGCGCGGCCGTCGACCGTTTGTTTGGGTGCTGCTTTAGCATTAGCGTAGTATTCATCATTCAAACCACGGGCAAAAAACCGGAAAACGGAAACAGCCCGTTTACAGTAGCAGGCCGCCCAATTCGACTTGCTGTACTGCATGACGAAATTCCGCCACTGTCGGGACTCGAACCCTAGTACCTCCCGGTCAGAGATCCTGTAGTGACAATGGTTGTTTTACTGAGCCATCGGTGACGGTCTGGAAACATAACAGGTATTTTTATCATGCCTTGTCACATCGTAAATCATGAATAACTGACATTCAGGACTCGAAATTGGACAGTGCGTTTAGTCACTGTTTGAGTTCGAGAATAGTTTAATACATAATTCCTATACGTACTCGAGTAACTTCGAGTTTTCCGTGGTTTCTCCGATCAACACCAGGCGAATGCCGGAGCAGTACCCTACTAAACTGGCCACGGACCGCGCGCGATCTGTCCTTCCTATTCCTTGTCCTATCCTCTCCCATTACACACACACACACTTAAACTAACATGCACTACACTACCACATATTCCGGGAGACCGGTCGGGAGCTTAGAGCTTGTCCCGGCTGGGCGGTGCCCCGCTGGTGGGAGAGTCCTGGTTAGGGGGAAACCCCACTAGCCGACGGTAGGTTGGCGCCGGATCTCGCCATCCAGCGGGGGAAGATCACCGCCATCTCCCGAGAAAAACACGCACTACACTTACGGGACTAATGACCGAAGCAGTTGACGCGCCCGGAAACACGAAAAAATCAATCAATCAATCGATCGAGTAACTTCGAGTGTGTGTGCGTTCGATTTCCGTCACTCACGGTTGTATCACTTCCCATACCCCAAGCGAGACATACGAGGGGTCATTCGACGCGCCTCCATCTCCTGGTGGAGAACATACTTTCGGTTCGGTTTTCGGATCCGTCTAGAAAATTCTAAAAAAGAAACAAAAAAAACAACAACCAAAAATGTGTTTTTGCGGGTTTCAGCATTGCGATTTTAGTTAGTAGGCCGGATTTGAACCAACGCCACCGAATGATCTGTGTAGGTGTCGTTCACTAAACCCCTGTGCCCAGACGCAATTTTTCGTCCATCACACCATAGTTTTCTTCGACAGGGTGTCAACGCAGACTGTTGTGCCCAAGTGAATCGGGTCCCCGAACTGCCATTAGTGATGCTGATTTGAGCATAATTAGTGAAGTGTTCCGTCCGTATTACCATATTTTCAATAATAAATTTGTAAAAACTTAGTTGCAGTATTACCTTGAGACGTATGAAATTTGAAGAACGCCAAGTGAATATGGTGATAACTAGCACTATGAGTAATGTTAAAGAATGGAAGCATATTCATATTCGACTTTGCACATTTACGTTCTTAAGCGTGCAAGTACCGATTTCCCAATTAAAGTGTCTAACAACTTATTTTTATTAATCTTAAATAACACCTTATTCATAAACATACAAAACAGTCGCCTTTTGTGTTTGTAAAGATTCCCCTACAAAAAGATTAATTGAGCAATTGCAAGTAGAAGTGAACACAAATCAGACCAAGATTGTGGAGTTCTAAATTCTTCAAAAATTAGGGGACAGCATTGTGGAAGTGTTAAGCATGTCGGGGGAACAATCAAATGCAGCTGTAGAAGATTTTGTAACAGAAGTTTTGGAAATAATTATTAAGAATTAGAAATCTTTTATACATAGATTGGACTATAAATATGTAGTGACGGCTTAATACCTAACCTAATACTCTTAACTCTAACTTAATACTCATACAATGGTTGAGGAAACCATGAAAGCACCTCATAGATTCTGTTCTAGAACTGAATACAATTTACAAAATATATGAAGTGGGTATTGTTTTTTATGCAAGTAGAGTGAGTGGGGTTTTTAGAGAAGTTGAATTTTTAGAGAAGATAAATTTCATATGTGGTGAATATTAGAGAAGAAGTTATGGGATAAGAAGGCAAAGTGGTGAATGATGAGATCGAGGTTGAATGCGTTATGTAATTGGTGATTGGAAATGAACCAGGGTGCATTGGTGAGTGTGCGAATGAATTGGTTTAGTACTATTTGTATTTTGTTTATGTTAGCTTTTGCAGCATTGATCTAACTGGGCCGGCGTAAAGTAGTGTCTTATAAATAATTAAGAATCTTATATTAGAATTGGAGAATAACGCTGGAGAACATTTTACAGGTGATATTTTATTTACATTTGTGTGCATATTAGCCCAAAAAACGTACTAAATGTAGCTGTACTAAATGCTAACTCTTCTCACCATCCAAACTTGCAAGTATTTTTTATGGCAATTATAATTTTGAAATTCCATTATGACCAATTCATATCCCATATGGAGGTAACATGCAAAGTCATTGGATTTTGGGAATTTTTGAACGGAAGTATTACATTATTAGCTACTTCGATTCACTGATAAGTCCAATGCTACATACTGTACAAACTTATTTGAACAAAGCTATGCTTCAAATTTAGAGTTTTTCAACGCATGAAGATACTTTTAAAGCGATTAATCATGAATGAAAATACTATTAAAATGGGTTATTGCGTCGCTCATACCATATTCAGCTAGTTTAAAATTATAGAAAATAAATAAATAAATAAATAAATAGTCCCGAGACCTAGTTGTAACGCAAACAATGTTACGTCAATCTGACCGATATACAGGATTATTTTCTTCATGAACATTGGTTTCTTTTCGATAGTAAAATTGAAAATCAATCAGTGATGTTTCAGAGAGCCTTAATAAAAATTCCTTTCAGAGAAGCAATCGAGATAGATAAGACGTTTGGATCAGATGTGGAATTTGTGTACCATTGACAAAAAATGTAATTAGAGTCGTTGAGAGTGATGAAGGAAATGGGAACAGCAAAATTAGATAATGAGAATTCTCTTGATTGAAGATCTGACAGCCCACACCTTTTAACTCGCAATGAATTCATTGAGTGACAGAGACACAAATGAACTGCGAACAAGTTGATTAATAGCAAATGAAAGGAAATGCAAATCAATCTACTTCTAATTGACTTGCAGAGAGAGAAAAATATGGAATTTTTAAGAATTTATATGACTTATATCAGGACGGTTATTGCAGCTTATAAACTTGTCATTAACCACATTAAGTATTCACATTATTTTATTTCCAATTTAAGCGGAAGTATATGATTTAGATTCATGGAATAATTAGTTTGTCACGGTTTAATTCATTGAAACATATTGAAGTTTTCATGCAACCAGACGTGCTTTGCTTCTATGCTTCTAGTGTTCGAGAGACTACTGTACGCAAAACTTGTCATTTCAGATTAATGATCGAGCGAATCGCCGGAAATGACTAATCAGAAAAGTCGACGTACTGTATTCTCATCCAGGCAGTGCCTTCGTCAGGCTCAGCTACACAATTCTAAATGCTATCGCTCCATAGAAAATGCACCCATCTCGAGTTATCAGCTGTCTAAAGTTTCTCACCCGGAGAATTTATTATAAGCATCAAGCGAGGGGGGGGGGAGACGCGAAATTTTTTTGTATCAAGCGGAGGTTTCAAATATTGTCTAGGTATAAATTTTTATCACTCAATAACAAAAATAAATTATTCCAAATAAACAAATTCCAATCTAAGAATCAAACAATAAATTTTGTTTATAACAAAACTTACCATCTTATTTGAATTTATTTACATTTGTGTTTGATTTGAATCCGAATAGTCTTTGAAATAGTGAAACAACCTTGAGATGAGAGACAAGAGAAAACTTGGAGCCCGGAGATTATACTTGGTCGGAATGAGCCTTTCGTGTTTCCGGGCGCGTCCTCAACTTTGCTCCTGAGTAGAGCCCAGACTTAAAAGACTTAAATTTCAGCTAAATTTTCAAGCATTTGTTGTTTAAACTTATGTAAATATGGCGTTATAAAAATGAAATATGACTTTATATAATTAATTTTTAAAAGTTCTTATTGATTCTTTGTATGTAACATAA
This sequence comes from Teleogryllus occipitalis, assembly GCA_011170035.1. Classification (NCBI taxonomy): domain Eukaryota; kingdom Metazoa; phylum Arthropoda; class Insecta; order Orthoptera; family Gryllidae; genus Teleogryllus; species Teleogryllus occipitalis. The sequence goes on from BLKR01004314.1 coordinate 108,660, forward strand.
ATATAAAATTCACTCCAGAATGAATAGAGTGTAGGATTTTCTTTCTGCAGTCTTAAAAAATACTCTCAAAATAAGTCTTATAAAATACATTTTATACTACGTGAATCCGTGAGCACACTGTTGTAAAATTTACCCTAAAGTTTATAAAAAAAACATATAATTTTCATAAAATCTGTGCCTTTTGAGTCACGTCAATGTAGTGCTTGCGATAGACGAAAGTGATGCTATCCACTGCGTTGAGAAAGCGCTTGTAAGATTGTGTGTATGTGTGTGTAAGGGGACAGGAGGGGACAAGAATGAGAAAGCGAAGATTGTGCGGGGCCCCTTTGTTACGTAGCTGTTCAGCATTCACCTGGTATTCACCAGAGAACACATTGAAAATCAACGAACAGAGCAGTCGGCCGCTAGAATTCTTCTCCGGACAGCGGCTGGATTCGACCGAGCTGTGTAGCTAGTGTCGAAAATTCCTTCCCCCATCAGGACTCGAATCCTAGGACATCCCCAATAGAGACGCTGCTGAGGGGATGGCAATGCCGCTAGTGAGCCATCTCAACTTGCCTGATCGCCTCTGTCATTCTGCGCACATGATGTAGGTGGCCCATGCCCCTGGGCACATCTGGGCCGCCCTTTGACAAAAATAAAAGCGCCGAAGTAGTGTGTGACGGGTGAGAGGGAGGGGGAAGGGTGACACGAGTAAAGCGCCACCTGCCGGACGCCGGCAAACGAGCCAGCGATGAGAAGCCACTTCTACCCCCTCCCTGTCCCCTCTCCCGCTCCCTCTCCTTCCCCTCCTACACCAGTGAGGGCGATACAGCTACCCAAAAGTGGAGCAAAACATTCCCGGAAAACGGTTCATCTGAAAATTTCAAATTACCATTTCTAATTGAAGCCTCGAATTTTAGTGATAAGCAAAATTTATTCATTGACATATTTTTTTTCACTGTCGCCTTACTTCGTAAGATGAAAAAGAATCGTAATCGTTCGCAGCGAAACAACTATTTTTCGACAGAAAAACTCTCATTGGCAGGCGGGCCCTGATAACGAAAATTAGGATAAATCTTATTCCTATATATGAAAATTACATTCTCTAACACGTGGTTAGAATCCATGTTTTGTGGGTTCTTGGTACCAAAAAATAGATTGATGTCAAAACGTCTGTCTGTGGTGAATGGTAGTGCCTATACAATTCAGACGATTTTCTCTAAATCGATCTAAACGAACTCGACATCCTGCGAGTTTGAAATTGATATTTTTATTTTGAAAGGTAATTAAAATTAAAATTCTTTTGAAAATTTTCTCAAAAATTGCTCCGAATTTTTTTTATTAAATTTTGTTCTTGGTTAGCGCGAAGAACACTTAAAAGAACAGTGAAAGTCTCTTTCGTTGAAAACCCTGATTTTTCGAAAATTACAGTCTTTCAAAATGTTTTCGGTGTCTTCTTAAAACTATAATATGATTTTTTAATGAAATCTATTAATGAAAGACAGATCTTGAAATCAAATTTTTCGAAAATATAAGTAGTTTCCGTGTAATTGTGCCTGAAATCAGGCAATTTATAAACAATTATTTTTCATAAACGGCTTCAAATTTATGCATTAAATTTTTTTCTATATATCAAAGGATGGTAAAAAATTGGGGTCCTCGTCGGTGAACTCTTTGAATTTTTGAAAACGGCAAAAGTTAACATTGTAAAAGCACAATATTGAATACAGATATTTTTGTTTAAAATTAAATCATTATTTAATTTAGTTCTTAAATAAGGTAATGTTTTTAAAACGTCTAGTTTTTGAGTAATTTAAATTTGAATGCGATTTATAAAAAAACATTTTTTAAATTATTTTTTTTGCATACGTGAACAAGGAACGGCGAAGAAAATAGAATGGCGCAATTATAATTTTCGTTAAACTCTGTGAATTTTCGAAAATTGCAAAAAATGATGTACTGTTTTTTATCGAATCGTATTATGTTCAATGGTAAATCGATTTACTTCCTTTTTTGCTTTTTGCAACTTTGCACTGTGTGAGATCCGCGTTTCCATACGTTCAACGCATTCCGATTGTGTTCGCAACTCGTAAACCAGTTCTTCCTTGGGATCACAATCTGAAAGCGCGTCGTGTTTACTGAGAAACGTTTCCATTCGTACGTAAAAAAGTCTCTAATATTTTTGAAAAACCTGATAGAAGAGAAATGGGCCGATAATTTTGAATTTCATTTTTGTTGCCTTTTTTGAAGAGCGGCTTAATTTTAGTTGTTTTGAAAATATCTGGAAACGTTCCAGTGCATAAAGATGCATTAAATATGTGAGTTAACGGGTGTATAATGGCATACGCACAAGTCTTTAACAAAGAATCTGGGAATTCATCTAAACCGGACGAATATTTATTTTTTAGTTTACCGATTATTTTGAGAATTTCATAGGAAGAAGTTTCGGAAACGAACATTGTGTCTAAAATTTTGGTAAATTAATTCCTTCAATTTAGACATTACAATTAATGTACCTACACGGATCACACAAAATTCGATGAAGGCAATTGATCAAATTATAATTCACAAAACTACTACTCGATATGAAGTTGAAAAAAAAGATTTAGGATACAGTGACCACGATGCATAAATTCTTACCATTATAAGAAATGCGATCACTGACACAATAAATAATACACGTATGACTAGATTGTTTACAAAAAGTAAAATAAAATTATTCATTGATTACTTGATGCAGGAGTCATGGGAAGCGGTATAATACTGTTGATACAAACGACAAATATAATTCTTTTTTTTTTTTCAACTCTTTCATTTCATTTTAACACTTGCTTTTCTCTTCAAAAAAGAAAAATAAATATTTCACGGAAAAGCAATTCTTGGATAACACAAGGGATAAGGACATCTTGTAAAATCAAGCGAATTCTTTCTTTCATTTCTAAACGTCATAACGTATCTCAAGATTTCCTTATCTACTTTAAAAAGTACAAAACATTGTTACGAAAAGTCATAAGGCAGGCTAAAATCATGAAAAACGATCAGGATATTTTTAACTCAAATAATAAAACAAAATCAATGTGGAATATCATAAAAAATACTACCAAATCAACTAGAAACCCCGTAGTGAATGTTGTTTTAAAATATAACGATATAAATGTGAACGATCCGGCAACAGTGGATAGTCTCTTTAAACAATACTTTTCGAGAATTGCTGCCGATCTCTCTAAGGGTCTTCAGGCACAAAATTCAAAAACAGACAGATCACCCAAAATTTTAGACACGATGTTCATTTCCGAAACTTCCTATGAAATTCTCAAAATTATCGGTAAACTAAAAAATAAATATTCGTCCGGTTTAGATGAATTCCCGGATTCTTTGTTCAAGACTTGTGCGTATGCCATTATACACCCGTTAACTCACATATTTAATGCATCCTTATGCACTGCAACGTTTCCAGATATTTTCAAAACAGCTAAAATTAAGCCGCTCTTCAAAAAAGGCAACAAAAATGAAATTCACAATTATCGGCCCATTCTCTTCTATCAGTTTTTTCAAAAATATTAGAGAGACTTTTTTTACGTACGAATGGAAACCTTTCTCACTAAACACGACGCGCTTTCAGATTGCCAACATGGATTTAGAAAATCAAAATCAACAGAAACAGCTATATTTTCTTTTCTTAAAGATGTCTCATCATTGGATCAAAACGAGATACCTATTGGATTATTTTTAGATCTCTCAAAAGCTTTTGACGTCATTGATCATGACATTTAACTTTCAAAATTACCTTCATATGGAATCCGTGGTATTGCTCTAGATTGGTTATGTTCTTACCTTAAACAACGATCTCAGAGAGTGGAAATACCTTACTGGAATGATGGAACATTACGTACGCACTTTCCGACTCTTTGCCCATTGCACGTGGAGTTCCTCAAGGATGGATTTTAGGCCCTACTCTGCTCCTACTTTACGTAAACGATATGCCCTCAACGATTCGAAACGAAAGAACGGTTCTCTTTGCGGATGATACGAACATCCTTTGCAATAAAGAAACCGTTAATAGTACAATATCAGATGTTTCAAATTGGTTCCGAAATAACAAATTAATAGTAAACGAAAAGAAAACGGTTTTAATGCAGTTTTCCATTTCAAATAAACAATTCTGTGCTCCATTGAAAATGAACGGTGTACCATTGACTGATGTTAAGGCAACAAAATTTTAGGTCTCTCAATTCAGTCAAACCTTAAATGGAACGTCCATTTAAATGAATT
>BLKR01004315.1:0-107760 GCA_011170035.1 Teleogryllus occipitalis
GATTGGTATCAGAGTAACGATTGGTATCAGAGTAACGGTTGGTATCAGAGTAACGATTGGTATCAGAGTAACGATTGGCATTAGAGTAACGATTGGTATCAGAGTAACGATTGGTATCAGAGTAACGATTGGAATCAGAGTAACGATTGGCATCAGAGTAACGATTGGTATCAGAGTAACGATTGGTATCAGAGTAACGATTGGTATCAGAGTAACGATTGGAATCAGAGTAACGATTGGAATCAGAGTAACGATTGGAATCAGAGTAATGATTGGCATCAGAGTAACGATTGGTATCAGAGTAACGATTGGTATCAGAGTAACGATTGGCATCAGAGTAACGATTGGTATCAGAGTAACGATTGGCATCAGAGTAACGATTGGTATCAGAGTAACGATTGGTATCAGAGTAACGATTGGCATCAGAGTAACGATTGGTATCAGAGTAACGATTGGTATCAGAGTAACGATTGGCATCAGAGTAACGATTGGTATCAGAGTAACGATTGGTATCAGAGTAACGATTGGTATCAGAGTAACGATTGTATCAGAGTAACGATTGGTACCAGAGTAATGATTGGTATCAGAGTAACGATTGGCATCAGAGTAACGATTGGTAACAGAGTAACGATTGGCAACAGAGTAACGATTGGTATCAGAGTAACGATTGGAATCAAAGTAAGGATTGGTATCAGAGTAACGATTGGTATCAGAGTAACGATTGGCATCAGAGTAACGATTGGTATCAGAGTAACGATTGTATCACAGTAACGATTGGTACCAGAGTAATGATTGGTATCAGAGTAACGATTGGAATCAGAGTAAGGATTGGTATCAGAGTAACGATTGGTATCAGAGTAACGATTGGTATCAGAGTAACGATTGTATCAGAGTAACGATTGGTACCAGAGTAATGATTGGTATCAGAGTAACGATTGATATGAGAGAAACGATTGGTATGAGAGAAACGATGCTTATCAGAGTAACGATGTGTAGGACAGAGACAATGAATACGGTGCCGGTAACCATGTGGGTGACTTAGACTTTGATGATGATGAATGACAATGACCGTGACTAATCGTGATTATAATGGAGATAAAGATCGTGACGGTGATGTTTGTCATTGAGAGCGGAAGAGGCGACAGTAAGGGTCGCAATAAAGCTTGCACGAAGATAGTAAGTGAAATGAGATCTGGGACGACAATGGGGAACTATAAAGAGGGAGATACGTTGATGAAGAAGCGATGATAGAGAGGTGATAAGTATGTTGATGTGCACGGCGTTGATAACGGCAATAATAATGTGCGATTGTGATATGCGACAGTGATCTGTGACGATAAGGAATGGAGCTGGTGAACGATGACGAGAAACGAAAATGATGAGTATATTAAACACGTCGACGAACATGGTGAGCACCAGGGAACGTATTCTGATGATCTAAAAGTTCTGTAAAAATGACCTACATAGTGACTTGCAATGAAGGGAAAGATGATATAAATTTTTACAAAATACTAAAAACTTTGTATGAAAATGTTTATTCAATGAGATTTACAATTTTAAATAAAATTTATTTACATAAAATTATATTTATTATAGTCTTTATTTTAGGAGGAAATGTTATTCTTAACACCAGTCTTCCAACCGTCAGTTTTGACAGGTCGAGGAAGTTTTCCAAGAACTGTGTAATTTTGAGAGTTCGAAAAACAGAGTCCACTGCAGTAGTGAATTTTGTCATGAACTGACACAATAAAAACTTTGTTTTAATGTGTCATTATAAATTCATTGACCATTCACTAACAAAAAACTCGCACAAGACAAAAGACAAAAATGACGCACAGATCTAAAAAAAAGATCTAAAAACTGGAAAATGGAAAAAATGACAATGATGAAATAACTATACATTTCTATCATCTATACGTCGTGATAAACATGCTACGTCTGGATAGCAGCAATGAAGAGATGGCATGTCACCAGAATCCGAGGAGCCCTGGTGAGCACGTTCCAGGGGCGCTGAGGGACTGTGTGTGCCCGGTGACGGTGTGGGCGACGGCGGCTGTTGGGGGCGGGGCCGCCTGGTGAATCCGTGCGGGGCGGCGCACCATTACTCACTCGCGACAGCTGCGCAGCCACCACCGCCCTCTCCCCCTCCCCCCCGCCTTCGCGGCCGTCGCGTCGGCGTCTCCGCCGCGTCTCCAGCATTCCCCTCCGGCGTCACCCAACGCTTGCGTACACCGGGAGAGGTGGTCAGGGTATCAACTGATTGATTGATTTTTTTCGTGTTTCCGGGCGCGTCAACTGCTTTGGTCATTAGTCCCGTTAGTGGAGTGCATGTTTTTTTCTCGGGAGATGGCGCTGATCTTCCCCCGCTGGATGGCGAGATCCGGCGACGACCTATCGACGGCAAGCTGGGTTTCCAACAAACAGGTATCTCCCACCAGCGGGGCACCGCCCCAGCCGGGACAAGCTCTAAGCTCCCTACCGGTCTCCCGGAATATGTGGTAGTGTAGTGCATGTTAGTGTAAGGGGAGAGGATAGGACAAGGAAGGGGAAGGATAGATCGCGCGCGGTCCGTGGCCCGTTTGTTAGGGTACTGCCCCGGCAGTCGCCTGGTGTTGGTCGGAGAAACCACGGAAAACTACCGATGAGAGCAGTCGGCCGCTAGAATTCTCCTCCAGACAGCGACTGAATTCGACCTAGCTGAAAAGCTAGTGTCGCCGTGAGGACTCGAACCTAGGACCTCCCGGTCAGAGGCGCTGCAGTGACATCAGCTGATGCACTGAGCTACCGCTCCCGGTGGCATCAACTGATGTCGTGCAGTGTCCCTGATCGGGAGGTCCTACATTCGATTTTCCGACAGAGGCAAACTTTTTGATTCTGACTAGAGAGCTAGGCAAGAGTTTTGCGTGGTTTCTTCGATCAACGCCAGTCGAACGGTGGAGCAGTATCCTAATAACCACATGGACTGCGAGAAATCTTTCCTTCCTTTTCCGTGTCCTATCCCCAACCCTTACTTATACACCCTTTCATTTACATGCATTACAATATCACATATGCGGGGGACTGATTGCGAACATAAGTTTGTCGCGGCTGCGGTGGCGCCCTGCTGGTGGGAGATAATGATTGAGGAAAACTCTCTCAAGCCCGACGGTAGATCTGCGCCGGGCATCACCATCCAAGGGGAAGAGATCATCACCACCTCCCGAGGAAAAAACATTCACTACGCTTACAGGAGTAATGACAGCAGTTGCCGCGCAGGGAATCACTAATCAATTAGTCAAAAACAATTCCGAGGCCGGAGTTTGTATCTCGGCTCTCCGGGACGTATCTGCGTCGTGGTGGCTGACGTGGCGATTTGGCGGTAGGACGGCTTTGTGGAAGGACACCATATGTTGGTCGAAACGTCAGCCTCCACGACAGAGACGTGTCTCGTCCCGGATAACCTAGATCATACTCAACAACACGGTCGGAATCAAGTGGGTGATATTGGATTCTCTCTGAGTGCATCGTATACAATATGTTTCCCTTAATACAGATGACTTTCTGTAATATTTACATGACTAGTGTGTTCTTGCCTGGAGCGATGGACCAGGTGATTCATCAAAACTCCGTTGCAGTCCGTTTGAAAAATTGTTCAAATTTATTAGTCTGTGTCTCACAACATAAAAACGAAGGTTAAATAGTCAACGTAAATGTAGAATTAAGAAAAATAAAATGATTATCGTTGAATTATTATATATAAAACATGAAGCTCTCTGTAGTCTGTAATATTTGCACTCTGAATATTGAACATTTTTGCTACGTTTCTACATTTGTTGATTGGTTAAAAATGTGTGAACACAGGAAGAAAATAAAGAAAAGTCCTCAGTGTAAAGCATAGACCTTCCTCATAGTCGTGTAAACATTGTTTAAAATGAATGTGTATCTGCCTTGAGCGGTCGAGGAAGGGAAATTTAGAGCATGTAAGTCTAGGGCTGAAACGGCTCGATTTTCCTACTGCGAGTCAGATAGGTTCGCGAAGAGATTTATTTCTGCCCTTCTCTTCTACGCCACACAGCTACAGTCGTTCATGCAGCATAGTATTCAAATTGCCCTCCTGGAAGCTGCAAAGAAGTGTAGTTTCTTGATTGTGCGACGTTTCCGAGCCCGCCAACTGATGTGCCCCTTGGTTCCATTAGTGTAGTGCATGTTTTATGGCGGGAAGGGACGGATGGCGTCGAGTTCGACGTCGGTTTGCGGAGTTTTCCCTAACCGGGTATCTCCCACCTACAGCGCATCGCCTCAGCTGAGAAAAAATTGCTCAAATTTATTAGTCTATGTCCCACAACATAAAAACAAGGTTAAATATAAAGCTCCCGACATGCGCGGTAGTGTGATGTATGTAAGTGTAAGTTAGGGGCGAGGAAAGTACAAGAGAGATGAAGGAAAAATCGCGCGGGGTCCGCGGTTTGTTTGTTAGGGTAGTGCTCTACCATTCGGTGAGTATTGATTGAAAGAAATCACGGAAAACAACCTATCAGAGCAGTCGGCCTCTAGAATTATCCTCCAGACAGCGACTGAATTCGACCTAGCTATCTATCTAGTGTCTTCCGGTCAGAGGCACTGTAGTCACAGCGGGAATGCTGATTCTTAGCTAAACATAGATAGTCAGGTTTCTGAAAATGTAAATGTTCGAAAGGAAACAGATTTCATCAAATTTCCCAAAATAATGATACGTCAACACAATTTGTATGAATGTGAATACTTATTGTTCATTCGACATACATTTAGGGGTTTGCCAGTTCTTGACTCTGTCTTGCATCTCAACTTTGATCCACTAAATAAGAATTCGAGTAAATCTTGGTCTTACCCATGACAAATTCTTTTCTCTTCCAGTTCAGTCACCGCCAATTTCACCTAATCTTTCGCTCTTCATCCCGTTTCAATTTCTCATTCCGCCTGTAACTCTTATCTCTACGAGACTCACTGCTTTCTAAATCTCATCCCTTTCTTCCGAAGACATTTTCTCTACAAATCTTGCAGCCTTGGAGCAGAAAGCAATTATCGTCACTGGATCCGACGTATTGGATTTTCATCCGAAAACCAGGACGCTTAAGACGTAACTATACTAGGTTCCCATAGATTTAACGACATTTCCAGATAATATTTTACATCGTGAGGTTGCTGTAGAGATTCATTCGAGTAATCGGGTAAGAGTCGAACTGTTCTCTATTTGTCTTTTTCATTTAAAAATTTGTATTTTACGAAGACTCTTGAATTAACATAAATATGTTAACCAATGTCACTAATTTTTGTTTTAAAGTAAACGTAAGAAAACAGAGAATCCATAATAAATATTTTATGTATATTCAGTGTAATAAAAATTACGTTACTTGAGCCTATTTACTCTATCAAAACTGTAGTAAATCAATTTATACGACTTTTTGTTTGTATAATGTCGTCATTTGAATTTTAACAAATCTTATATAAACTAATTAAAATAATTTGTTAACAACAACAACAACAACATAATAATAATAATAATAATAATAATAATAATAATAATAATAATAATAATAAAATAATAATTGTCAAAGTAGTTCTGTAATTCGTAGATATTATTTTAGAGAGATAACCGCATTCTTTATTAAAGATGTAAAATCTTTTTGGGATTATTGCAAATATGTCAAACTGATTTCTTTTTTCAAGTTTTGTCTCAGAGAGGGGAACATCACTGGAAGAAGAGCAAAGCAAGTGGGCGATGAGCGTCTAATAGTGACAGACGGAAGAAAAGCGCGAAAAGTGGAGGTGGCATGATTGCGTCTGAAGAGAGAGCTGCTGCGATGTCTTCTGACAGGAGGAGCCGGAGGAGAAAAGGCCGGGACGAAAAAGTGGAGAGAGGAAACGATGTTGAGAATTTCAGCGTAATGTTAAAATAGACGTTAAGAGGTACTATTCCTCCTTTTTTTTAGTTTATTTATTCCTCCTTTGTTAGAGGCGAAGTTAGTAAATAACGCTATACAGATACGATATATGCCAAGTGATAGGTAATTTTAAGACAACTGAAGCTAGATATCTATCATATTCACAAATTGTTTTGTTCATACAAACAACCTCGATATCTGTAATGAAATAAGCAGTTCGTAAAGGAATTAGACATTTTTATAATACAACGAACTATGATGAGTAAATATCATTATTGAGAAGTATTCTTATATATGCTGCAATAATGTCCATTTTCTGCAATAGTTATTAATAACAGAAGTTTAATATGATCATAAAAAAACTAGAATCACGCTTGCATGACTTGCTTCATTATTATGCATGTTTTTTCTCGGGAGATGGCGGTGATCTTCCCCCCTGGATGGTGAGATCCGGCGCCGACCTACCGTCGGCTAGTGGGGTTTCCCCCTAACCAGGACTCTCCCACCAGCAGAGTACCGCCCCAGCCGGGACAAGCTCTAAGCTCACGACCGGTCTCCCGGAATATGTGGTAGTGTAGTGCATGTTAGTGTAAGTGTGTGTGTAAGGGGAGAGGATAGGACAAGGAAGAGAAAGGAAAGATCACGCGCGGTCCGTGGCCCGTTTGTTAGGGTACTTCTCCGGCATTCGCCTGGTGTTGATCGGAGAAACCACGGAAAACTACCGATCAGAGCAGCCGACCGCTAGAATTCTCCTCCAGACAGCGACTGAATTCGACCTAGCTGAAAAGCTAGTGTCGAAAATTGTACTATATAAGAAATAAAATATAATATGTGTTAAAGAATACTAATTTGATTTAAAGTTAATATTTACAGAAATAGAGGAGTAATATTTATTAGTAAATACACTGGCAGAAAAAAGTATTGCAACACCCCGATTGCATTGTACAATTTATTCCTCCGTACAGATACAGCACATACAGACAGAATACTACACATGATTACATGGGCAGAGCCACGTGAGACTCGCACGTCCAGCAACTGAGAGAATCATGACCCGAAAACGCCACATTAATACTGCATGTACCCGCCGCGGGCTGTACGACAAGCCCTGATGCGGGCTGGCCTCCCTTCGTACAGGTGGCGAGTGGTGTCCTGCGGTACACTGTTCCACGCCTCCTGCACCACTTCACACAGAGAAGGCACAGGTGTTGGGGAGCCGCAGCACGGGTCAGGCGTTGGCTCATCATGTCCTACACCTGCTCGATCGGGGACAAATCCGGCGAGCGTGCCGGCCAGGGCAGTTTACAATCAACGCGGAGAGCGTGTTGCGTAACGTGGGCAGGGTGAGGACAGGTACTGCCCTATTGCCGGAACAGCGCAGCACCCTCCCGTTGCACGGTAGGTATCAGCACAGGCCGCACAACGTGTTGGATATATCCAGCGCCGGTCAATGATCCCTCCAAGAACAGCAAAGAAGAACGCGCGTTTTAGCTGATAGCAACCCACACCATTATTCTCGGGGCGGGCCCTATGTGACGTGACGTGGACGAGGACATTCCGAACGCCCGTGCTCGCATGTGCGACTCTACACACGCACCCAACCATCACTGGCGTGCAGGCAAAAGCGGCTCCCATCACTAAACACTACTGCACGCCATTCCGTCTCCCGACTGACCCGTACATTAGCGGCGGCGATGGTGTAACGGTTAGCGTATCGGACTGTTATAGTTTGCGGTTCTAACCCGATCGAAGCCGTGGATTTTTAAGGGCGAAAAAATCCTTCGTACGCCTTCCTTCGGAGGGGAAGTAAAGCCCTGTCCCATGTTAGTAGATTTACTGCATGTAAAAGATCCTCAAGCCTAAATGACGCCTCTGAGCTAAATTCAAATCGCCTGTTTCGTCGCCCAAGTAATACGTTCTTTCTCCCATGGTTGGTGAAAGGAGCGTAGCGGAATTTGCGTGGTCAGACGGAAGAGCAGGCCTCATGGCCTGAGCCTCGCCACGTAAAATAAGGCAAATTCAATTCAATTCAAATACATTGTACAATGCGTGCCCGATGATGGTTCGGCGTGAGTGGCAGTCGGGCTATAGCGGTATGCGCGATTGTAATTCTGCAGCAAGTAACTGGTTCCCAACGGTGGTGTGTGGAGACACGTTGGGGGCCACATGTGCCTGTATCTCAGCGCGGGTGGCCGTATGGTCTGCGAACGTCCGCCTCAAGATGGGTCGATGATGCCTTTCGGCAGTGCTCCGCGGTCGCTCCGATGTGGGTCTACGGCTATAGGACTATTCGTCTTCCCATCGTCACCAGCACCGCAGCACTGACGTCGCATCACAGCCCACGGGGTCAGCAATGCGCCGAAATGAGTACCCGGCTTCGCATAGGCCGACAATTCGACCCCGCTCAAACAGGCCCGACTGCTTACAGGGCGAGCGAGTGCGACGTCGTGGAATATTTAAGTCCCGGCTAAACTTTATCGCAGTGGACGGCGCAGTGGATGTAAACCGCGGAGTAGATGGCACGTTCGGGCCATTTCGTCACGCTGCCATTACGTCACCGGGCGCCAGTCATCCGTGAAATGTTAATCACGGCTTCTAACGTCCCTTATCGCCTAATTGATAGCTCGTGCCCTTCCCGGTGTTGCAACACTTTTTTCCGGCAGTGTATATTACAGTATTGGTCTGTATTAATCAGAAAAAAAAACACGGGAAACTACTGATCAAATCAGCTGGCCTCTAGAATTCTCTCCCAGGCAGCAGATAAATCGATTAAGCTATCTAGCTAGTGTCAATGATGCTGCCATTGCTGGGACCCTGGGACCTCCCGGTCAGAGGCGCTGCAGTGACATCAGTTGATGCTCTGAGCCATGTCAGTCTGTAAGAGTGGGTTGGAGATCCTAATGGGAGGGAGACAGTTGAAGAGATTTTCGCATACAAAGGAGCTTGGGAATTATTTCACGAGAGAATGAAGTTTTGAAACATGGACGAGGGAAAAGATACCTTAAATTAAATTGTATGGGGGATTACGAAGATGGCAAAAGGCGAATGAAATAGCGAATGTTAGAAAAAGAATGGAAGTCAAACGAGAAGAATACAGTATACATGAGAAAGATGTTTTTAAAAGAGTTATGATGGGTATCCGCCACAATCAGTTCAGTCGAGAAGCTACGTGTAAGTACAACTCGGAGGGCGGGTCTTAAAAAGCTTGAATAACAAGAGGTGGCGAGAAGCGGGGACGGAACTGTTCGGTTAGGTGAACGTCCGATATTGGGTGAGAAAATGGAGCGGAGAAACGCGGGCGAGGGTTTTCAAAACGAAACGAGTGGATACGCGCTGAAGCCAGACCACGTGAGTAGCTTGCGCAGAACGAGGGGCGCGTCGCAGGCGGAGGTTCTAGTAGATGAGCGACTGAAGTCATGGGGTGGGGGGCGACAGTCCGACATACGAACGCAAGGGGTTGACCACAAGCCAAGTGGCCGCGATGGACCCTTCTCCGAGCCACCTCACTTCCCACCCTCACCGGCCACGGGAGAGGGGAGAAGGGCAAGGGTGGGAACACCAGGATTTGGCGCAGGACAGAAAATCTCAAGCGTCAGTCCTGTGGGGGTATGTTTCGAAAGGAAACAGATCTGCAATGGCGCTTGATTGATTGATTGATTTTTTCGTGTTTCCAGACGCGTCAACTACTGTGGTCACTAGTCCCGTTAGTGTAGTGCATGTTTTTTTCTCGGGAGATGGCGGTGATCTTCCCCCGCTGGATGGCGAGATCCGGCGCCGACCTACCGCCGAATAGTGGGGTTTCCCCCTAACCAGGACTCTCCCACCAGTGGGGCACCACCCCAGCCGGGACAAGCTCTAAGCTCCCGACCGGTCTCCCAGTATATGTGGTAGTGTAGTGCATATTAGTGTAAGTGTGTGTGTAAGGGGAGAGGAAAGGACACGGAAGAGGAAGGACAGATCGCGCGCGGTCCGTGGCCCGTTTGGTAGGGTACTGCTCCGGCATTCGCCTGGTGTTGATCGGAGAAACCACGGAAAACTACCGATCAGAGCAGCCGGCCGCTAGAATTCTCCTCCAGACAGCGACTGAATCCGACGTAGCTGAAAAGCTAGTATCAAAAATCCTGCCGCCGTGGGGAGAGGGAACCTAGGACCTCCCGGTCAGAGGCGCTGCAGTGACATCAGTTGATGCACTGAGCTACCGCTCCCGGTAATGGCGCTTGACTATCCGAGCAGCTCGGGTGAACGAAGCTGAGCAACGGACGCGAAGGGAGGGACTTCCAGGCGAATGACGTCGCGGAGGGTTGACGAGTGGTCGAAAGGCGAAGATGACAGGTGTCGGCGAAAGCAGCGAGAGGGACTTCCGCTCGGAATTTTCGTCTGAAGGGGTGGTCCCATTGCGTGGATAAGCAGGAAGCTGAGTGCTCGACGTGTTGACGGGAGGCTGGAGTGGCGGGGTGGGGTGGGGGAGGGGTAATGCGCGAGAAGGCGTCAGCGGTACGCGAGCGGCCCTTCGGCCAGGAGAGAAGCGTGAGAGGCGGTGTCGCTGACACGGGCAAAAGGTCTGTGAAGGGATTTCTTTAGGACCTGAATGGAAGACGTGGGTAATCAGTGGCCATGTGATTGAGGTGAAAGAATTACAGTTGCGGGCAAGAGGCATTAGGGAATTTTAGCGCCACGCGTAAGGTAGCGACGTTACGCAATAACAGTCACGTGACGGACCTTCAAGTCATAACGTCTTATCTTATACCTAACGTACGACCTTATACCTTCATAAATAGTGCACGCCTGTAGGAGTCTACGGTCACCTTACAAACGGCAAAATGGCCACCCAAAAACAGGAAAGGTATTTTTCCAACTCTAATAAACCGATTCCCATATGTAAGGCACTTACAGTTACTCCTTACCAAATCCACAACGCTGGCAAGAATTAGCAGAAAATGTTGGAGAGGTGACGGGTAAGAAGTTTACCAAAGAGAAGTTGAAATCATACCTTCGGGTTAGGTTATGTCTTATGCTCGTAAACGAACTCTGTTTTAATATATTCCTTACATTCTCAAGAGAAGCTGATTCAAAATTCCAGATTGCGTGCTCATGGCGGTGGGCCATAAAATTTAAATCTCCGTGCACAATGTAGACTTGTAATACTCTTGTCTCGTATCGTGGTTTAAACCACCACTTAGTCTACACTCTTTGATATATTATGCAACTTCTTTGTTCAACGCTTGAAATGGTTCTTTTGTTATAATGCATAACGCAATGTCGCAATTGCTAAAACTCTTCTGAACGTTGTTACTTATGACCTTATAAAATCGATAGTCACGTGATCAATACAGTTTAAGGATGTCTCCTTACGCCTGGTGCTAAAACTCCGTATTAACAGAACGCATGGACAGTAAATTTTAGAGCTGTAATTTAAAAAAGGAAACATGAAAAGTGCAATCGTGAGGCCAGATTAGTCAAGTGAGCGTTGCAGACGACGTGTTCTGTAGGAGTAAATGTCATGGCACAATCATATGTGTGGGTGTCACCTCGAAAGTGACGAAGTACAAAACAGAGAGACAGGAAAGGAAATAACACCGGGAGTAGAGTGTCTAAAAGTAAATAGGTGAGTGGAAGAGGGCATAGTGTGTGCGTGTGTGTGTGTGTGTATGTCGGTGAGGTGAAATTTTGTGAGGTGTGAGGTGAAAAAGAACGGCAGCTAAATACACTCGGTAGGTCAGACAACAAACGCGAGAGACGAGCGTGACGGCGTCAAGAAGAAAACGGGCAGCAGATGATAGTTTGACGTGCAGAAAACGATGGGCAGTGTCTCAGAGAAGTGGATATGGACTCGCGACAAACACAGGTAGAAGCAAGGGGATTTTCTTTTGTGGCGTGGATGTGAAAGGCTTGCGAGGCCCGTGTGAGTGGACAGTTCCGCAACAAAGAATGGACGGTGAGCGCGCGCGTTGGGACTAACGAGTGAGCGGCGAGGGCATCTCCTTGAGAAAAAGAAGAGAGGCGAAGATCCTTTAAAAGCGGAAGGATGGGATTTGACGTCTTGTGAGAGTGAGCAGTGCCTACAAAGTGTCAATGGAACAGGAACAAGATTTCAGAAATTACAGGAAACCCTCGTTAGCGAATCTCGCTTAACATGAATTTCTCCGTAACACGAACAAAACGTGAGTCCCGGCAAGGGTTTACTGTAATAAAGTCATTTATAATAATCAAATAACACGATTTTTTGTAACTCGAACGTAGATTATTTCGGCCCCTAGGAATTCGCGTTAATAAGGGTTTACAGTACTGGGAACGGTATGTAAACAGGATGGAGCCAAATAGACTACCAAAGTTAATTCTCTTATATAAACCTAAGGGCTACAGAGATGTAAGTAGACCTAGAATGAGGTATTCAGGGCAGTTCTGAGTCTCGGACCGGGCCATTGGCTCCCAACCATTGTCAAGGAAGAAGAATAGAAGAAGTATTGGGAACAATTTTGAAGTATTTTGAAGATCTGATTGGGAGGCGTGACTACTTTTTGGTTAATTGCGGAGGTAAAAAGGGAACTCATGGCAGGAGGTGCGTGTTCTAACGTGTTTTAGACGTAAGACAGGGTGTTTTCCAGGTAAGGAACAGATAGCTCACTAATCATCGTGATGATCGGAGAGACGAGAGCTATTTCCTGTTCTCTGAAGTGCAGTGCCCTGACGGGCTTCGACGAAGTAGATAAGGTAAATCCCAGGGTGTCAAATTCTCATACGTCTCTAAGCGGTGTCCCTGCTCGACGCGTTACAGGCAAGAACACACAGGGCATAGGGCTTCTCGATCGGTGGACGCTCTGACAGATTTTATGCGGTTGTTACTCGTTTGGTAAAAAATTACCCATCAGTGTATTCTACAAAAATGATTGTAGAAAACAAAATATTGTACACAAAAATATTTAAAATGACGAAAATTCAATATAGGAACTTATAGGCCCTTAACGCTCGATTAGGCAATTGCCCCTAAATTAGGCATTTATAGGCATTATAAATAGGCATTATAGGCATTACAGGCAAATGCCATTTCTGAAGTAAAAATTGATATCGGATTAAGTTGTCTAAAAATATAGCAAATTTCAAAGAAAAAATAGGCAGAAAGGGCGTTGTCCGGACTCTACACATGACAGTTTTAGAAGCGTGAGGGCGAGACGTGACCAACCGACGCGCAGAAAGTAACTTGTAAGAGTTGAAAGTTTGGCAGGCGAGAAAAAACGGATGAATGGTCTGTCGCGTTCCCAACGGCCAGTTCACCTCAGCGAATCATGGCGCCAATTCCTATCGCTAGCGGAGGGACCTCTGATGGAGAAAGCGGATGCGCGGCGACTTTACAGTGGATTTATTGATTGATTGATTGTTAGTGACTCAAAGCGACTGCTATGGTAACTAGTCCGCTAAGTGTAGTACATGTTTTTTGCTTGGGAGGTGGTGGTGGTCTTCCCCCGCTGGATGACGAGATCTGCCGTCGACCTACCATCGGCTAGCAGGGTTTTCCTCAGCAGCGGGGCGGTGCACTCTGTCTGACGAAATGTTTCGTATAGATTGTTAGTGATTCCAGGCGCGTCAACTACTATGGTCATTAGTCCCGTAAGTACAGATCGTGCTTTTGCTCGGGAGGTGGCGGGGGTCTTCTCCCGCTGGATGGTGAGATCCGGCGCCGACCTACCGTCGGCTAACGGGTTTTCCTCAGCGGGGCACCGCGCCAGTCGGGACAAGTTCAAACTCCAAACTGGTCTCCCGGTATGTGTGGTAGTGTAGTGCATGTTCGTGTAAGTGTGTTTAAAGGGTGAGGATAGGACAAGGAAGAGGTAGGAAAGATCGCGCGCGGTCCGTGGCCCGTTTGTTAGGGTACTGCTCCGTATTCCCCTGGTGTTGATCGGAAAAACACGGAAAACTACCGATCAGAGCAGCCGGTCGCTAGATTTACAGTGAAGATTTCCCGTTTACCCTGCCTTCATGCCCCAATTGCTCCATGTTCTCTCGCATCACATTCTTGTTCTTTTTAAGATAATTTTCACATTATACACAGAAACATAAAAGGATGTCACAAATTATTAACAGCAGAAAAGTTTTTTGTTTCTGTTTTTTTCACAGACCGATTCTTTTTGAAAGTTTAAAAATAAAATCTTCAAAGGTTATTCCTCGAAACGTCAATGAAACTTTGTTAAAGGACAACTAAAGTTTCTAATTGTATGATCCTGAGAATTTATTCAAATTTTTTAAGAGATTGGTCGTTAAAAAACTCTATGAACAAACTATCATCCGATCGGATGAATTCCATCCACCATTTGAAATTGGACGACTTAGGATGTTCTGATGGAATCCAAACAATTAGCCTGGATGAGGTGTCTCTGCGAGGGGGATCGACTTCCGCAGAAGAGCCGCCCTACGGACGGGAAGCACATCTGAGAAGGCGAGGCGAAGGGGCGAGGGGGCGAGGGGGCGGGGTGCGGGGGTGCGAGGGGGCGAGGGGACGAGAGGGCGAGGGGGCGAGGGGACGAGGGGACGAGGGGGCGAGGGAGCGAGGTGGCGAGGGGTTGGGTGGGGCAAGGGGTGAAAGGTGAGAGCGTGAGTGGGCGCGGGATTGACGAGCGGGTGGGCGGGGCGGGGCGGGGCGAGGCGGGGCAGTGAGGCGCGAGCGTGCGCGGGACGTGTCACCAGGGGGCGCGTGTGCGAAGGTCCCGTGAAAGGAGGCTGCGGGGCACAATGGCGCGCCAGGCATCCGCCTCTTCGCAGTAATTAGCGGCGCACAAAGGCCCGCGCCAGTGCTAGGCCTGGTGCTAGGGCGAGGGCCCGGCCGCGCTGCTCCGCTGGGGCGAGGCGCCCACGCCGCTCACTCTCGCATGGACGGCCCGAGGGTTATCCCACATCCTACGGCTCGACTCGAGCTTTAATCTATATCAACATAACTTCCAAATATGACAAAGGGTATTTATGGACCAGGGGCGTAATAAGAATTCTAATGATCGAGCGGCGACAAAAAGCCAAAGCATCTTTAGACCAAGGGATTATTATCGTCCGAGACCAGTAGAACCAGTTTACGCCCGTGGTACATACATGATTTTAATTTTTACTAATTGTAATGATTCAGATTTACTTATTTACTAATTAACTAGTTATCTTGACTCGGTTTGTCTATTCTTATTTCCCTCCCATAATTGCCTTTTATAATTACCTCTCAAAAAATCCTCCATAAGAGAACATGAAGCACTATTGAGCATTTGATCCACTATTGTATCACTATTGATCCTCTGGATTGCAGTGTATATTGAAATCCGTACTGAAGACAATAACAAGCAATAACGTATCAATAAAAAATAAAATTCATTTTAATGACATAAGGATATATCATCTTTTCATTCAGTGTGCTTGTTGAATAACACAAATGTCGGTGGAAAAAGGAAGCCAGATGCTGCCGCAAAACCATTCGTATCGATGGTTGATTGGATTGATTGGAATGATTCGTAACCATTCGTACCAGTGCTTCCGAATCAGAGCTCGTTCTTCCTGAGAAACCGCAGTCATTCGCACTCATTCAGATGACCAGTGCCACGATTTGTTCAGGCTGCTGACGCTCAAATGGATGGCACGCGAGTTATTCCACATCATACAAATCGCCCCAAGCTTTTATGAATACCAACATAATTTCCAAATATCACACACTTTAACCATACATACAATTTTCCGAATACCAACATAATTTCCAAATATCACACATTTTATTTCGATGGAATATGCACATATCATTCATTCATTCATTATTCAAACACGCTTATTGAATAACTCAAATATCGATCCAACTGGAAAGCGGAAGCTGCTTCAGAAGTAACCATGTTGATTCTAGCGCCAGTGTTTCTGGAATAGAACCTGTTCTCTCGATGACATCACAGCTGTCGCGTTGTCTCAAACGCCTTGTGGCGCAATATTCCTAGGCTTCTGCCACAAATGGAAGAAATGCCAATTATTTCACAATCCACGAGTCGTTTCAGGATTTAATGAATTCTAACACAATTTACAATATTCACAAAGTGCATTTCGCTTGATATGATATAGCCAGGTGTTATTTCTCTAACATGGTTATTGCGCACAGCACAGAGAAAGAAGAACCTGGAGAATGGTACAAAATTCATGGCACCGACTGACAACGCTTCAGTGATAGGGTGCCGTGTGGCTACACTCAGAGAATCAGGGCATCACCGCTTGCCTATGACCGGGAGGTCCTATGTTGGAGTTCCGATGGAGGCAGAATTTTCGACATAAGGTAGATGGCTTGGTAGATGGGTCAGTCGCTATGTGGAAGAGAATCCTAGCTGCTGGCTCGGTAGTTTCCAAGGGTTCTCTGATCAAAATCAGATGACTGCCAGAGCACTACCCTAACAAACGGACCACGGATCACGCGCTATCTTACCTTCTCCTTCCTCGTTCTATTCCCGTCCCTTACCCACACACTTACACTAACATGCACTACACTACCACATGCCGAGAGACCGATCGGGAGCTTAGAACTTGCCCCGGATGGGGCAGTGTCCCGCTGATGGGAGATACCTGTTTGGGGAATACCCACTAGCCGAGAGGTACATCGGCGCCGGATCTTACGATCTTAGATCTTTCGTACCATGCAGGGGAAGATCACCGCCACGTGAGGATGAAAAATATGCACTTCCCTTACGGGACAAATGACCTTAGCAGTTGACGCGCGCGGAAATGACTAATTAATCAAACGATCAATCAATCGGCGACCAGCGGATCTCGTGCGTACACTGGAGCGATTTGCCTACGCTGCGGCCTCGCAAGTGGAAGACAGGCGAGCTATTCCACATATTACAAGAAAAGATGGCTGGTTAACTCAATTGACTTTTCAGAAATTTCAATTCGATTGTAGTGGTGTATCATCTCACTGTTTAATACGCCCAATGAATAAGAAAAGTTTTCATTGAAAGAGATATCAAAAATAGATTTTAAAAAACCAAGTACATGCGTTCGGAAGAAAATGAACTCTGAACTGAGCTGAGCTGAGCTGAGCTGAGCACTACACTCCTATACGTTCCTCCGTCCATCACTGCTCCTGCGACAGAGCCAGATCACGTGATGAACAATTGACTATCATCAGATGGGAAATGCATTAGACTTAAGCTTTCAAAGCATCGGTCGTCTCGTTAGCTCAGAAATTCAGGACATGCGCAACCGAGCATAAGCTAGGACACCTAGGTTCGATTCCTGAAAGGGGTTACAATTGCTTCCAACACTTTAAAAGAATTATTCTGCATATTTATGTTGCGGCATTCATGCGGTGAAGCTGCCAGTGCGGCCGCTGGCCGACGCCAACGCCCCAGAATGTCGAAGACAGGCGAGTTATCCCGTAGCACGTACACCCTTGCTGCTTTTAAAGGATTAGCCCTCAGCAACAGTGCCCTCAAAAAGGAAAGACTTCCAGAATTTTTATAATACCTAATATTTTGATAGACAATAAAATATATTGGAAAGAATTTCATTACAATATAATATTGTATAATCGAGTATTGTTTCAATATGTTACGATTTTATAACGCACAATATTTTATTCGCTTTACTGAAAGTCAATGTATAGTTTTTATGTAAATTTAAAACTATGCGATAACTGGGAAACTCGACAAAAGTCACGATTGATTTGGGAGAGTAGCAGGATAAATAAATATTAATTGTAATAGTAATAATAATAATAATAATAATAATAATAATAATAATAATAATAATAATAATAATAATACATTTGAATTTAAAAGCTTTAAAACAAATCCCGACAAACTCCGACGCCGATATTTTTTTTTAAATTTAAGTGTTTTATCTCAAGCAGATTAATTTATTAGCTTTTAATAGGTGGTATTAGGGGAAGTGACACTATCAATAATTACAATAGAATGTTTTTAGTATTTTTTACATTTAATTATTTTCTACAAGAAAATCCAATCGAGTGAACCACCATAAAATGCCATTAGGAGATAAGCAAGTTCGCTGTTGTACTTTTTCTTTACTCGCAATGAGCGCCCTGTTATCGGCCTCCGAGACGCAGCGACCGACAGGGAACACGCGGGGAATCGGCGGGGCTGATGGATCACCAGCGGCAGGGGGACAGGGCGGGGAGCTAAGCCGGGGAGCCGGGGCCTGTCGTAGCCGCGGGGAGGGACGAGGCTGGTGACGGCGGAGGCGGAGCCATTGGGGGAAGGAGCGGTAGAGAGGAGCGTGCGGCCAATGACAAGACTGATTGATTGTTAGTGATTCCGGACGCGTCAACTGCTTAGGTCATTAAGCATAGTGCATTTTCCCCCCCGAGAGGTGACAGTGGTCTTCCCCTGCTGGAAGGTGTGATCCGGCGCCGACCTACCGTCGACTACCAGGGTTTTCTCCCACCAGGTATCTCCTACCAGCGGGGTACCGTCCCAGCCGGGACAAGCTCTAACCTCCCGACCGGTCTCCCGGCGTGTGTGGTATTGGCGTGTACGTGAATATAAGTGTATGGAAGGAGAGAGGATAAGACAAGGAAGGGGAAGGAAAACCCCTCTGTTAGAGTACTGCTTTGGCTCTTTTTAAAAAAAATTAAAAAGTCATCTGGAATTGATAAAATAGCTAATATTTTTCTGAAAGTCTTCGTTCTTCAGCAAATAACTTTTTAACTGGCATAGGTAACTCATGTTTAAGATTAAATTATTTTCCAAATCAATGGAAAATTGCGTTAATGCTCCCCATACACACAAATAGTAAAAATCCAACATCCCCATGAAATTAAAGATCTATTAGAGTTCTTCGCACTTAATCAAAAATATTTGATAAAACTTTATTAACACGAATCAACAAGTTTATTAATAACAACAGTATTCTACCTAACACATAATTTTGTCTCCGACACAATCATTCGGCTATTCATCAATAATTAAGATTAACCAATGACATTATTTTCATAATGCTCAACATACTTTGGCCGTATTTTTGGACATCAAAAAAGCCTTTGATAGAATGTGGTATACTGTTATTTAAAATGAGACAATATGATTTCCCTATTTACTTGCATAAAAAATTTAATGTTTTCTTACTTCCAGAAGTTTTAAGGCTCAACTTAACTCTGACATTTCAACAATTCGCTTTATGACAACTGGAATTTCTCAGGATCATCTCTATTATCTCCAACATTTTTTAATATTTTCATATCTGATATACCTTCACTAATAGATTCGGAAATTGCTTTATTTGCAGACGACACGGCAGTTTGTACATCGCATAAAGATTTACTTTTAGGTAGAGAATCTACAGGATGATATAAATATCTTTTCAGAATGGTTCAATAAATGGAATATACTTATTAATCACTCTAAATGTCAGGCTAAAATTATCACCCTAATAAAACCAAAACTAATCTATCCTCTAATGGTACAGCAATTAAATGGCTTCCTACTTCTCAACCTACAAAATATTTAGGACTTTATTTTGATTGACGACTCTAATGGAAAGATAATACTACAAATGTAACAAAAAACACTTTTATGAAAGTAATATAATTATGCCAATTCTTTAACAAAAACTCTAAATTAAACATTGAAACATCCTTGTCAATATTTAAATAAATAATACGACTTTCATTAATACATGCCTGTCCTATTTGGGAAGGAGCTGTTCCAGTACACACACAGAAATTGCAAATTATACAAAATAAATTTCTAAGCTGGCCAGACAATGCACCGAGGTTTATAAGAAATGAGCAGTTACACAAAGAACTCTCATTTAAAGACAAAAACATGGATACTAAAAATCTCAACAAAAAAAATTTACTCAACCTTACACTCTAGCCCAGCTTATGAACGTTTTAAACTAGGAAAAACATATTCAATAAATTCAAGAATGAAATTTAAATTTTCGAAAGATGTACTACAATCTCCCTAATTTGACTACTATATATAAATAACACATACTATACCATTGTTTTGTTATAAATAAATAAAAAAATTGTATTTAATCAATTAAAACATGTTAGAGGTCCCTGTAAGTGTATCATTCAGTTTTATGTACATAAGTTTGTCTTCTAATTCATATATAAATTGGTTAGTACTTGAATTAGTTACATTTATGTATTCTATATCTTAAACATATTCCAATTTCTTCACCAGTGTTCTTGAATGAAAAATATTCTACCTTCAAGAAGGGGTCCTTTAAGATATTTATATTTTTTATGGTTTACTAGTGCATTGATGTGTGTTTACGGACCTGAAACGTACGTAATGGTATTGTTATTACCCTTGGCGGACCTTTCTGATTCTTTATGCCCTCGGGCCTTTAGAATAATTTATGGCCCGCACTTATACAAATACAACACATGAAATATTTTTATGAATTCGATTTATTAAAGTTAAGATGTAAAGAAATACAATAAA
Source organism: Teleogryllus occipitalis (assembly GCA_011170035.1). Lineage (NCBI taxonomy): Eukaryota > Metazoa > Arthropoda > Insecta > Orthoptera > Gryllidae > Teleogryllus > Teleogryllus occipitalis. Next base: position 20,318 of record BLKR01004315.1, read on the forward strand.
TAAATAGTGTAATGGTCAAATAAGTAAAATAATCGTTATAAACCTTATTTTTCTTAATTGAGAAAAATTGCAATATTGGAATGTTCCCGAGAATTTATAATTGCCACCAGTCACTCATATTTTACTGTTATGTGTCATCTTTTTTAGACATGCTTTTTGATTAGCAGTACTACGCATAGTAATAAGATGTATAAGGCCCATTGGCCAACATCCTCGAAATGTTATTTTTTGTATGTTATGAAATATTCTAAATAACTTCTGGGAGTAGAAGCTAGTAAGCTAAAAGTACCGTTTCATTAGCGCAATTCATACTCGTACTCACACTGTTATATAACTCTCAAATACACCATAAACATTTTCATATATTTCTCGAGATTTTACTGAAAACCACTGTCCGTAGATTTGTTAGCTTTTGCGAGAATTTCCGCAGAACTTCACAATATTCTTTTATTTTATACGAAAAAATCAGTCCAACAACGATTATTTAATAGTAATTAGATACACATTCTGTTTTGTTTTTCTAACTTCACATTGACAAATAATTAAAATGCGTCTTTTCACTTCGACACAATAAAATATATAAAATATTTAGAATTCTCGTTTGATTCAGCAATGAACTAATAAACCATAAAGTTTTGTATGCACCACGGGCGTTACTAGATGGGCGGTTTTGTATGTAGTAATAGTAATAAAGTGTATAGTAATAAAGTTGTGTATAGTAATAAAGTTTCGTATGTACCACGGGCGTTACTACTCGGGCCAGAGGTCCTCGGGTTTGGAAGTCGCCCTCGATGCAAAACATCTACTTAACGCCCTACATACATAAATAACTATTTCTCCTTGCAGCATTGAGGCCCATTCGTAGTCCAACGATCCAAGCTGCACACATGCGCCAAGAGCTGTGTAAACGTTATTGACCTCGTCACAGGGGGTCGGCGGAGGCCTCACAGCTGCTGCGCCTGGGGCTTCACTGGAGGACAGTGCCGTGTGTCTGTCTGTCTCCTAGCAACCGATCGGGGCCACAGGGCTTCCCTGACACTTGTTTTGGCACCTCCACGACCGTTACGGGAAACCTTACGCGGTTGTTGCTGCCAGTTTGTTTGCAGACTCGTTCTATATTTTGCTTCAGCGCTTACAATACAGATGCACTCAGCAAATGCTTTCAAAATAATCTTGAAAATTTAGAGGAAAACTGTGCTAATACAGTTACAGGGATTCAGAATACCACAATGTTATTATTCTAAAACTTTAATTCCTAGTGTAGTATTGTACGTTCATATAGAGTTTAATCATTATTTTTCATATTTATTGTATTCAAATTTTGCCCTACTTTTTGAGTTAATTCACTGATACAAAAGGTAAAATTAAAATGTGCTATATTTGTTCAAATTATTTGACTGAACTAAATGATACAACCTCGTAAAATTTAATGATAGAAACCTATTAAGGAAGACACACTCATCAATTTAGTATTAAGTGTTGTAACAAACGAAATTTATGTTATCCAAATTAAATAGTATTACTTTAATAATATTGTAAACTAAATGAAATACAATAGAACAAGCTTTTGTTGGTCAAACATTGGACTATATATTACGATAATAAAAGTGTAAGGTGTTCAATATTACGAAAGTTGATTACACGTGGTTTAGTTTGTTTTAAACTTATTATATTTCATTTCCTTAAAGACTAAATTGTAATATATTCGGAAATGTTTACAAACAATTTTTTTCTGTAGCACACCAACATCCAGGAAATTCAGTATCGGTAATAATTTCAGATCGTGAAACATACTATTAGATTGAAAGTCGTTATGCATATTCACTGTACCGGGAGCGGTAGCTCAGTGCATCAACTGATGTCTGACCTAGGTTCGAGTCCTGACGGCGGCAGGATTTTCCACATTAGCTTTTCAGCTAGGTCGAATTCAGTCGCTGTCTGGATGAGAATTCTAGAGGCCGGCTGCTCTGATCAGTAGTTTTCCGTGGTTTCTACGATCAACACCAGGCGAATGCCGGAGCAGTACCCTAACAAACGGGCCACTGACCGCGAGCGATCTTTCTTTCCACTTTCTTGTCCTATCCTCTCCCCTTATACTCTTACACTAACATGCACTACACTACCACATATTCCGGGAGACCGATCGGGAGCTTAAAGCTTGTCCCGGCTGGAGCGGTGCCCCGCTGGTGGGAGAGTCCTGGTTAGGAGGAAACCCCACTAGCTGAGGGTAGGTCGGCGCCGGATCTCGCCATCCAGCGGGGGAAGATCACCGCCATCTCCCGAGAAAAGAACATGCACTACACTAACGGGACTAATGACCAAAGCAGTTGACGCGCCCGGAAACACGAAAAAATCAATCAGTCATTAAACGTATTCACTGTGCACTATCTCCTTGCACTATCAGCGTCAACGTCCTGGATTTGACACGCGTCAACTCGGACGGTATCTAATTACTGCATCTGCTTCGATCGTCTTCTGCTTCAAAGCTTGTTGAAGGGGCTGTCACTTCCGCTGCCGCCACAGACTTCCCTCATAACATTCCCCCTCCCTCGCGGCAGAGCGGAGTGCTTTCCAGGCGGCTGTGGGTGGAGGGGCGTGAACGACTCGCGCGGCGGCGCAAGCTGAGTGTGGCATCTCAGGGAGTGAGGTGGGGAAGCAGGCCAGGCACCTTTCAGGACAACGTTGTAAACAGAGTTGCAGCTGAAGGCAGGAGGAACAATTTCCTTTACGAGGAAGTCGGTATGTACTAAGTATATACAACGATTTTCTTTGAAATTAAACACAGGATTCCTTGGCGTTTACGTACTCTCTTAAAATTATCTCCACGAATTGTTATTTATTGGTTTGTGCCACGAACATTTAATTGGCTCACTAAACAATGTCCTTTGAGCAGAGGCTCAAAGTGCTTCGTAATGAAAGGAATGGTGAACAATGAATGATGAGGAATGATATGCTTGCCTCGTGCTCTGCGGTTGCTTTCCCTACAAGATATATACTAAAGCATCACGAAAAGAGCTTAACTTGGAGTGGCATTTGAGAATATCAAATAGAGGACGCCGTAAAAGGAAAGTTGACGCCATTTTCAAGGCAATGCTTTATTTAAATTGTTTCAGTATAGCTGACGATTTCCCATCTACACTGTCCGTCTTGCCATGGTACAATCTCAATTCTTTTTTATTAAATTAATTCAAAATTCAAGTAGTATATGACTTAGTGTAGGGATCACAGAATTTTGAAAACGTGCACAGAATTCACTTTTCAGCACGTCATACAGAGTTCTGTTTTTTGACGTAAAATAAATAAATAAGTAAAAACAATACTTATCAGAGTCCACGCACTTTTAAAACCATCCAAACGATTCATTGATTTGATTTTGTAACCATCGTCATCTGACATGCTCATAGTGCTTCACGGTGAAATGATGATTGAAGGGAATGGCGATTGGATTATCATTAATGATGAATGGATGAGGACATAGTTCTCAGGGTTTGCATTTGCATTCCAAGATACTGGGAGGCGACAAGAGTCCGAGAGGCATCTCACGAAGTGAGATAGGCGACAAGGCAGAAGAAAGTTTGGTGCTACACTGTAGAGGGATACTAGAAAATTCAAAATATTGTGAGGGCAATATAGAGAATGATTCAAAACAAATTTTACTTACTTCTTGAAGATGTTTAGAAGTGGGTACGAGGACATTTGACCACGTGACATGTTGCGCCCCCCTCATTGGTAAGCTACTTACTTGACACAGGAGGTTCACGTACGCTCGTGGGACGACCTTCTTTAAGATCAATGGGTAGCTTTTACTACAGCTGTTCCTCGATTTGACGGCCATGAGGTTTGATGCATTCGCATGTTCTGAGGTGAAGCAAAAATATAAAGTAAAAAAAATCGACGATATGTGTAAAGTTTGCGTGTGTGAGATTTTGTCTCAGAAAGGAGTGTACTTCTGTGACAATAAGGCATTTAGTGAGGCGCGAGGCGCTAGACAAGGCAGTTTGAGGTGTGTGTTCCAAAGGCAATTGGCGGTGCCTGCGGGTGAAGAGACGATGTGGGAGTGACAGAATTGGAAGCGGGAGGTTATTCGCAGAGCGGTGAATCGCAGCGTGAGAGGTGTCGCCTGCAGAACACTCGACCGCCCGCCCTCTCGCTCGCTCGCCCGCCCTCTCGCTCGCCCGCCCGCCCTCTCGCTCACCCGCCCTCTCGCTCGCCCGCCCACCCTCTCGCTCGCCCACCCTCTCGCTCGCCCACCTCTCGCTCGCCGGCCCGCCCTCTTGCTCGTCCGCCCTCTCACTCGCCCGCCCGCTGGCCCACCCGCTCCCTCGCTCGCCCGCCTGCCCTCCCACCCTCTCGCTTGCTCGCCCCCTCACCCTTCCGTCCTCTGGCCCGCCCACCCTCTCGCTCTCTTGCCCGCCCACCCTCTCGCTCTCTTGCCCGCCCACCCTCTCGCTCTCTTGCCCGCCCGCCCTCTCGCTCGCGCGCCTGTCCGCCCGCTGGCCCACCCGTCCGCTGGCCCACCCGCCTCTCGCTCGCCCGCCTACCCGCCATCTCGCCCCCGCCCTCTCGCTCGCCCGCTCATTGAGTCGAGGGCTTCTCACGTCCCATGCGCAAACGCCGGTGCTGCTTTCCGTAAGCGCTCACAGCTTCGGCTCTGCTGACCGATCCGGCAACGTTGCAACTGGAGCACGTCACAGATAATGAAGGTACGTGCACGGGTTCAGCTGCCTCTGCATGCTTATCTCACATTGTTTAAAATGTAAATATAAATATGAACGTAAATATAAATATTCTTACTCCTGGACATGAGAATGCGAAGAACAACCGGGAAGAATTTATGAAGGCACCCGGAGAAATTGCCTAGTGCTAGAATGGCACCAGGCACAATTAGCAATCCACAGAAGTGACATCACAAAAAGGACGAGCAAAACTTCCGCAAGAAGACGGTGCCAGCAGAACGTGAAGGTAACAATGTTAGAAGGGATTAGCCTTGAAAAAGCTATGGTTAGAGACAATGGATCTAAGATCTTAATTAAATATAATTTATGAAAATATATTTATTGAACATAGTTATAGTCAGAAAATTTCCCCAATTACTTTTTTACATGATAATATAATAGTATCATTAACACGTGCTCATGACATGCCGATGTATTTCGTCACGAAAACCATTCTTATTAATGTGCTGTGTATTTCATTCTTTTCAGCTTCGTTTTGAACTTTTTTTTTTTTTTTGCGTAATTGGCATTTAAAACTCTGACTGCTTTCCTATGTTGAATCGACCTGTAGAGAGCAAACTTACGGTAGAGTTCTGCAGGAAGAGAATGAACACGGTAAGTTACGGGACGCCATGATGCAAAAAATGTTGAAAAGAAAAAATGAATACCCGTGCAACGAATGAGTACTTTAGTTTGTTAGTGAATACAAATTTGTCCTTCTAAGCCGAGGAAATACCCCTAAATTACTCCTCTTGACATATTATTTCTCAAATGTTTTAGGACAATTTTCTCGGCTATGATCGACCCCCTCCCGTCCCGCTTATTACCAAATGTTCAGTCACATGAGCACGCGCTTAAGCGAGTAACTGCATTATTGCGATGAAGAAATGAAGGATACAATGTAATTATTTTAGATTTTATTTATTGTCACCTGCAAACACGAATACAAGGGAGTTCTTATTATTAAATAAAATCAATATTCTCTGTTCTCTGAACGTATCTCAACATACTGTGGGTATAGCAGCTACTTAGTAGATTGCGAACATTTAACGAATTCAAAACGAGGAACATTTCTTTATCCTGCAGACAACTTTCGGAAACTCATATTTTCATCGATTCTTTTCCTCCGGTTTGCCACCATGTTAGTAACGGAGGGCGTCCGAGGACTGAAAACAAAAACTTGGCCAGCGCGCTGCTTTCCATGCTGGGCGCAGATCACACCCACTTCCGAAAGGGGGAGCTCGTTCGCCCCAACATCTCTCTGGAGACTGCGAGCAGAGGTTGGAAGGCAACGTGGGCGCAGCTGGATAAAAGCACCGTGGGGCCGGCACGGGGCGAGAGTGGGAGTTGCCGAAGCTGAGAGTGAAGGGGCAGCGGACCAGGCTATGAAGTGCGGAGGATGGAACGATGGCGCGCGAAGGGGAGTGCAGTGAAGAGCGGGAAAGGGCAGGACAAGGCTGGCAGGGAGGGCGGGCGTGGCGGGAAAAGCGGAATGGGGAGGGGGAGCGGGGAGGGGGAGCGGGGAGGGGCAGCAGGGAGGGGGGGCTGAGAAGGGTGCGTGGGGAGGGGGAGCGGGGAGGCGCGTGGGGAGGGGGAGTGGGGAGGAGGATCGGGGAGGGGGAAGGGGAGGCGAGCGGGGAGGGGAGCGGTGGGGCGCGGGGAGGGGAGCGGGGAAGATGGAACGTGGAGGGCGGAGCGAGGGGTGCGCAGCGGGGATGCGGAGCGAGGAGGGCGGAGCGGGAAGGACGGAGCGGGGAAGGTAGAGCGGGGAGGGCCGAGCGGGTAGGCTGGGAAGTGGAGGAGTGCGGAGTGAGTAGGGCGGAGGGAGTAGGGTGTAGCAAAGAGGGCGGAGCGGGGAGCCGCGCACTGGTCGCGGGTCGGGGGCTGGGGCTGGAGGCGGAGAGGAGAGGGCGGAGGGAGAAGATCGGAGTGAGTCGGGCGGAGGGAAGAGTGCGGAGCGGGGAGCGTAGAGCCGGCGCGGTCGCGGCGTGTGAGCGGATGCAGCTGAATCGCCCTCCGGAGAGGTGTCGCCTGCTCTGTCGCTTGCAACGCGCGTCCTCGCCCGCGGAACACGCGCCGCTTCCACTGGGGCTGCTCCAGCTGCCGCTCCACAATGACTCACGATGAAAGGAAAACGCCAGCAAACAGACAAATTTAACATGTACTTTTAATGAAATGTCCGCGTGTGCCGTAGGTGAATTGAGTCGCTGGAATTGGAATGAGTCAAAAAGGCAAACGTGAAATTGAAATATTTAATGGTGATCTCTGAAAAAGACATTCAATTACAAGACATGTGGATTATTAATTTCTTTTTTGGAAAGCTAAAATTAATTTTCTTTCTAAAATGTTTCATATTAAAAACAACGTATTCAACGTTGGATAATTAACATATGAAATAATGCAATTTACGTGTAGGAGATATTGTCCTTTTAGTCAATTTGTAGAGATACCTCATCTTCACCCCTTGCAAAAACTTTAGGTAACCAAAAGGCACATTGAGTCCCCCCCGTCTCCGCCTCCCATCTCCGCCCCCCGTCACCCCCCGTGTCACCACCCCCGTCACCACCCCCCGTCACCACCCCCCACCGTCACCACCACCCCCCGTCACACTCCCGTCACACTCCCGTCACCACTCCCCCACCCCACCACTCCCCGTCACCACTCCCCGTCACCACTCCCCGTCACCACCCCCCGTCACCACCCTCCGTCTCCGCCTTCCCCAAACTCCCACCGCCACCGCGCTGCAGCTATTACGGCTCCTACAGACCAACGCAGAAGATCCGCAGCCTACGCGGATTGGCCGCAGCGGAAGTTTCGCGTCACGTGTTGCCTTATGAGCACGTTCAGCCCTCCGCAGCAGGCGGGCGTCGCGACAATGGAATGGCAGCGTTTAATCGCCGGCAAAATTTGTAACGCAGTCAGACGCGTATCTTCCGCTGCAGCTCGAGTTTCATGGAAGGCCACCTGCGTTTGCGAGTCTTTGCTCCCCTCTGGGTCAAGTGACCTTGCCAACCGTCACCAAACGCTGACTCATAACTGACGCTCCGGTGTGAACGGTCCTGCGAATTCCGCGGCCGCGTCTAGCGCGGAACTTTCCGCGCCGCACCCACTGCGGATCTACCGCGCCGGTCTGCGGGAGCCTTTATTGCCGTTGCTGGGATTCCCCGCGCACGTGGCGCGCGCGTATAAGATTGGTCGCGGGGCGCTCGTCGCAACGCACGTGGCACGTGCCGTAAAGAGTTTTATGGGCATCTGGCGTGACAGGAGAACTAAGTTTGGTCGTTCGCTCTATGTGTGCGGTCAGTGTGGATCCGCGTTCGGCAGAAGAAAAGTCCCTGCGCGAAAGGCCGACTGATTCTGTTGAACTGTAGTGGTCACACTACATTCATCTGCGCCAGGTGTTCGTCTTAAAATTATTAGGCGTCACGTAATGGAACCAAAAAATATTTTGTCTCCTCGCCGGGAGCTGGAATCAATACGAGGTACTTTTCGTACGATATGAGTCTTTTGCATGTTTGTAAAAATAAATTGTACATTTCCATTGCATTAATGCACATAGATATATGTTTGGTAGAAACTATTGGCGACGCGAAGAATTGAAGCGGAAGTCTTTCACGTGGCTTCTCGTTCATAAACTATGTGAACAAATTTATGTACTATATCCATGTTGAATGCCTCAGTTCAGTCGAATAATTCAATTTCATTTCATTCCGTTTTGCCGAATGGAAGATCCAATGTGTTAGCCAGAAGACGTCAGACGCGAAGGGAACATGTCAGCCCTCTAGTGATGATAAACGGCTGTATTTACACGACCGCGAGTTTCACAGAACAGCAATTCATCATGACCCCACCCTAAGATGTAAAAATAAGCATGCCTTTTTTACAGTAAACGTTCGGTGATTGTCCGTTATTCCAATTATAAAATGTTGCGGGGTTTCCATGCAAGACAAGTAAGAAAATAGAAAATTCGATACTGATATCTGAATATTGTAAACAAAGCGGCAATGTGAAAATGTATTACGTCATTACTGTGTTCTCGCTATCGTAATCATAAAAGAATCTTCACTATACATCTGGACTTATGATGAAGGCTCATAAAGTTTAGAGGCCTAACTTTAAAATAAAATATTACCTCTTAATGTAATATGCGAAGGAAAGCTCATGATATTGTACAATGTATGAAAAGGGTGTTGGCACACCTACAATGTGCTACTGACAGGTATTTACCTTCAGCAGTGCATTGAATGGATTTAAAACGAAAAGCCATAACATCATAACGAATGAAAGAAGATTTTTTCTGCCTTGATCTGTGGAAGATGTGTGTGAGTTGGACTCTCATCCTAAAAAAACCTTTTGTGACTGCGTTTGGGAGTTGTGCTATTCATGTTTCTGATGAGAAGTTATGAATTGTTTTATATCTTTTAAGAGAAGTAAGATTGGTACGGGTACTTCATCATGTGTGTGTAGCCTGTTAGTTCTCTGTACAATTAGAGCTAGGTGTATGTTAATAATGTCGTTTTTATTTTTCCACCAGCCTTCAAGATGGAATAAATTAATAGGAAACGTCGGCAAATTTAATAAATTAATGCTTTAATTTCTCTTGTCAAGTCCCCTGATCTCAACTTCCAACATTGAACCACATGGTCGTGCATCTACAATGGAAAAAATTAGAATTATGTAAATGGTGCTACGAATAAATCACACATGCAGACTGCAACACACGCTGCGATGCAACAAAAATCGTGCATCGTCGTGCGACGCCTGGAAACGGTGTATCCCACGTCATTAAAACGCGCACTCGAATGATATTTCGTAGGCCGTAATCTACAAAAAATGAGATTTTTTCAACATAACACATTTTTCTGGAGATTTAGCTCCTCTGTTCCCCCTCCCCCCCACTCCGCAAAAAGGGAGATGAAGATGTATGAAGCGACCAGGTGAAAATGGGAGGCCCCAGCGGGCCGGGCAGAATCGTTCAGATTCTCGAACATGTGAAGAATCAAATTTACTATTCAATATTATATGACATTTAATATCAAGGATCGTCATCTTTCTACTTGTTAATAATCGCATAGCAATGTTATAATTTTTACCCACGCACAGTTGTCCGTCTAAAGAATTTTAAACAATGACGTCATTATACATTTCAATTCACTTCCTGATTCAATCATAAAGGGTGTTTTTTACCCCTCTTTCTCCATCACAGTTATGACCCATTACAAAGATATCTTTTGAAATGAGAAACGGGTCGTTAAAGTTTAATGGGGGTTAACGTGAGATGAGGCTACTGAAAGCTACACATTTTCTTTTGTTTAAGTTAGGATGGAGTGATACGAGGTTAGTTTCTAATGGAATTGTTTGTTCAAATTGGAAAAATTATTCACGGAAGACCTGACACGTGTCATATTGCGGACTTCAATTTGCGGATGTGAAGTAAATTATAGTTTGTTTACCATGTACGGGAGTATTTAAATCACTTGCACACGCGAACAAATATATTTTGTGTGTTTTGAACATTCGCATTCGGTTCAGTTCCCCAATTGGCATGCATCGTGAAAATCACTAGGCAACATTTTCATCATACTCGAATTTGTAAGAATAAAACACGATTCCTCAAAAGTTGTGAATAAAATAATTCTCACGTTCTTCTTTCATTAAGTAAAACTAAATCATTCATTATACGCCTAGGATATGTTTATACAATCATGTTTTTCAGATATGATAACTATGCATAGCTTGTTCGTGTCTTAAAGAATTGTATGGCAACCTCTGGGAAACCACAATTATTTCAGTTATGCCTGGAAACAAACTAGGTTTATTTTTATTACATTGTCCCTAACGCCGACAAATGTCGGCCTACACACAACAATACATTGAAGAGTATCATAAGTCATAAGTGAAAATGTTTCTTCCGCTGTTTGCAGTCTTTCAAAAAGTGGTTTTCCTCGTCCGTGTACAGCGATTAGCATAAATAATCAAACATATTCAATAAAAAGAACTAAGAGTAGCAGGGGAGGATCTCCGCCACCTCTCACGATAAAGACACTAAGTGCACTTACGGTGCTAATGATATTAGCAGTTGGTACGCCTGAAATCACTAACTGATTGATAAAAACACTATTCATTGCTGATAAGATGAGACTGATGCTGATTGATTGATTAGTAATTCCGCGTCCACTACTAAGCTCATCTAGTCCCGTAATGTGGTGCATGTTTTTTCCCTCCGGAGGTTGCACTGATCTTCCCCGCTAGACGGTGAGATCCGGCGCCGACCTACTGACGGCTAACGAAGTTTTCTCGCCAACTAGGTATCTTCCAGCGAGACACCATTCCAGCCGGAACAAGCTCTACGCTCCCGAAAGATTATCCGGCATGTATGTTAGTGAAGTGCATAATAGTGTAAGTGTGTGTACGTAAGGCTTAAGGATACGACAAAGAAGAGGAAGGAAAGATCGCCCGCAGTCTGTGGCCCGTGTGTTAGAGTACAGCTCGACATTCGTATGGTCTTCATTCGACAAACAACGGAAAACTACCGATCAGAGCAGTCGACCGCTACAATTCTCCTCCGGATAGGGACTGAGTTTAACCTACGTAGCTAGTGCCGAAAACCCTGGTACCGTCGGGACTCTAACCTAGGACTTTCCGGTCAGTGACATCAGCTAATGCTCTGAGCCACCTCTCCCGGTGATGCTGATAAAACCGGCGAGGGCGGTGCGCGTGAAGACCGAGGCGAGGGTGGAATCGGAAACCGAACGGCAACTCCCCCTCCCCTCGTCGCCCGCCGCGCGGCGTCGATGGCTCGAGAGGCCCTGCGAAAAAGCTCGCGCCGAGCGACAGCCTCGCGCGGGGTTTAATTAAAAGCATGCGCGCGACACCCGCCCGCTCCAATGTCGCCCGCTGTCCCGCCCCCGCCCTCCCCCACCGGCTCCGCCCCTTCCCCGCCCCGCCCCGCTCCGCCCCACCACCGCCACCAATTCTCGGCGGTTGATTGATTGATTGTTAGTGACTTTGGACGCGTGGACTACTAGCATCTTTAGTCCCGTAAGTGCAGTGCGTGTTTTTATCTCTCACGAGGTGGCGGTGATCTTCCCGGACTGGATGGCGAGATCCAGCACCGATATAACATACGCTAGCGGGGTTTTCCCCAATCAAGTATTTCCTACCAGCGGGGCACCGCCCGAACCGAGAAAAGCTTTCAGCTCCCGACCAGTCTCCCGGTATGTTTGGTAGTATACTGTCTGTTGGTGTACGTGTGTGTAAGAGGACGGGATAGGACAAGGAAGAGGTAGGAAAGATCGCGCGCGGTCCGTGGCCCGTTTGTTAGGATTCTGCTCCGGCATTCGCCTGGTGTTGATGGGAGAAAGCACAGAAAACTACCGATAAGAGAAGCCGGCGTGGCCTCTAGAATTCTCGTCCAGGCAGCGACTGAATTCGACCTACCAGACAAGCTGGTGTCGGAAATCCTGACATTATCGGGACTCAAACCTAGGTCACATGCACTGCAGTGACATCACTGCGGTCAGTACTGTGACAGTGACATGCACTGCGACAAAATCACCACAACCACCGACCTCGCAGCGCCGTCGTCATCTCCGCTGCACGAAGCTTCGCTTCATCGCCTTCACCGGTACCGCCACCATGTCAACCCCTCCCCGGCAAGCACCGCCACTGCCACCGTGAGCGATATACGTTGAAACTGCGCTCACCTCGGTTGCTATCCTCGTCAGTCTCCGGCTGCGACACGAGCCCACGCACCAATATCATTTCAGGGGCAGGGACAGTGTTGGAGAAACACCGGTCTGTCTTAGACACAATCTCTGTTGCTGTGAATGATCTTGGCTGTCCGGGTGACGCCGCGTCGAAGGCTGTGTTGCCAACGTTTCGACCATCATTTCGTGATCTTCCTCAGGGCTGGTCTGCAGACCAGCCTTCGCAACACAACCTTCGACGCGGCGTCTCCCGGACAGCCAAGATCATTCACATGACTCCGGCCGCGGAAGCCTACGACTTCAATCTCTGTTGCTGTTTCCTTCCGCGTTTTTAGATGCCATCATACATGGTTCCATAGTTCTCTTCTCATCTCTGTCACCATCCCCGGTCTTGAGCTGTCCCAATTGCTGTTGCCTTCTCTGTCCTCAACCCAATGCCAGCTACATCCACTTACAAAAGCGACTCAAGACATTATTTGATATCACTGCAAAGCCTCTGACCAGGAGGTATTAAGGTTCGAGTCCCGTCGATGGCAGGATTTTCAACATTGGTTACATAGCTAGAACGAATTCCGCCGCTGTGTGGAGAAGAATTCTAGCGATCAGCTGCACTGATCACTACTTTTTCGTCGGGTCTCCGATCTACTCCAGGTGAATGTCGGAGCAGTGCCCTAACAAACGGGCCACGGACTGCCCTCGATCTTTCATATCTCTTCCTTGTCCTATCATCTCCCCTTACACACACATACACACACACACACACACTTGCACGAACATACACTACACTACCAAACATGCTGGGAGATCGGTCGAGAGCTTAGAGCTTGTTCCGACTGGGGCGGTGCCCCACTGGTGGAAAAGTCTTAGTTGGGAGACACCCCGACGGTAGGTCGGCGCCGTATCTCGCCATCCTGCAGGGGAAGCCCACCGTCACCGATCCCGTTGAAAAAACATGTACTACACTAACGGGACTAATGACTTCCGTAGTTGACGCGCCCGCAATCACTAACAACAAACCATCCAAAATTAATTCCCCTCTTACCGGGAGCGGTAGCTCAGTGCATCAACTGATGTTACTACAGCGCCTCTGACCGGGAGGTCCTAAATTCGGCAGGATTTTCGACACTAGCTTTCCAGCTAGGTCGAATTCAGTCGCTGTCTGGAGGAGAATTCTAGCGGCCGGCTGCTCTGATCGGTAGTTTTCCGTGGTTTCTCCGATCAACACCAGGCGAATGCCGGAGAAGTACCCTAACAAACGGGCTGCGCGCGATCTTTCCTTTCTCTTCCTTGTCCTCTCCTGTCCCCTTACACACACACACACACTTACACTAACATGCACTACACTACCACCACTTCTGGAAGACCGGTCGGGAGTTTAGAGCTTGTGCCGTCTGGGGCGGTGCCCCGCTGGTGAGAGAGTCCTGGGTAGGGGGAAACCCCACTAGCCGACGGTAGGTCGGCGCCGGATCTCGCCATCCATCTGAGAAGATCACCACCATCTCCCGAGAACAAACATGCACTACACTAACGGGACTAATGACCAAAGCAGTTGACGCGCCCGGAAACACGAAAAAAACAACCAATCATCCCCCTCTTCCGCCGCCTTCCCCTACATGCCTCCCGCGCAGCGCACCCTGCAGGGCCGACCAGGCTATGCAGCCGCGTGTCCAGAGCCGCTTTTTCGCGCTCTGTTGGCCGCGCCGGAGCGGTCGTGCAGCCCCCACTGCGCGGCCAGGGGCAAATATTTGGCCGGCCGCGTTTGAAATTCACACGAGAAACATCATTTATTATTCGAAATATTATGGAGGCACAACGATGGTCGACTTTCTAGGTTTTCTGATACAGTTCCAGCGATGTATTAATTGACTATGTTAAAATGGCAAATAAATAGCATTTGGAAAATACATTAAAAAAGGATAATTACATTATTCCCAATTTATTGAACTAAAGAAAGATATGTAGATGTATGTCACATCAAATGGCATCAAGTGACTCGGCAGACTCATAAATAATGAGATAAATAGCCATCAAGTAGACGTACAGAATAATAAGTCAAAGACAGTATCTCAACAAGACAAGGTTCAGATGAAGACTTACATAAATCTTTTTTCTTATTTTGGAGATCCCCATGTGTCTTTACAACTAGATATCGGATGATTTAAAAATAATTTGTCGTTAATACGCGTTTCAGGGTGTGCAATTGTTTCAGAAACATCACAGTAAATAGTTTATATAAAAAGAGAAAATAAAAAGTCCTCGTTATTGAATGATGTACGACATGACATTTTTTAAATGTTGAGACCAATTAGATAATTAACATTACGTCAAGCTGTATGTGATCAACAGAATTTCTTCGAATGCTCACAAAATTTTCAAATAGGACGAAATTACCATAACACATGTATTTAACAAAACCTACATGTTACATTTTTCACGTATTTTTGTTCTATTGAAAAAATTGGAATAAATAGCGTTAATTAAACGCAGTTATTGACATATATTGTACATTCTGCATTATATATTGTATATAATATACTACAATATATTGTACATTAAAATCTATTATATATTAAATTCATTTGCCAGAATTTCTATTCTCAGAGTAATCATTAAGTACCAATTCACTAACAGAAACAGCGAGATTTTACGTAATACTCATTTCCAGTTTCGGAAACGTGAATTAATTCAGGGAAATATGGTGACGAGAAAACCTTTTAATTTCACGAATTGGAATTTTAATTAAATTTTACGCCTTCATTTTTTTCTGGAAATTCCACTTAATTTGAATTCCGAATATGTTTTACCATTTCGTGGCAATGATTATTGGTATCCTTTAATGTATTTCTGATAATTATTTAATTAAACGATTGACTACAGCGGGTCGGCCCAAGGTTCGCGCTCACCTACCAGAATCGCAGCTACAGCTCCTGCAAACGCCGCAAACACCCGCCTCTCCCAAAGGAAATATCTAGGAGGACAATTTCTGGATGGGGTGACTTAGGCCGTGGTCAAAATGGAGCCGAATTCCACGTATTTCAGACGGACAGGACCAAATGAAACAAGTCATCGTCAGACACCTGATGTTTTCGGACGCCGTCTGACGAAGACGTCGTTTGGGTTCAGTATGGCCATTTCCGTGCACCATCAGTTTTTCTGGATGAATCGAGCACATTGGACACAGGCATCTGACGTCGGCTCACCGAATTTAAGGCCAATTTTTCACCTCTGTGAAATAAATAATGTTTATTTGATTATTTAATGTCAAAAAACTGTTAAAAACTGTGTGTGACGTACTATGGGGAGAAGAGTATTCTGTGCGTATTTTCTTAAATTCTGGGATCCCAACTCTAATCCTTATACAAGTTGAATTCTGAATTCAGATGGAAATAAGAATTTTTCGCAAAAAATGCAAAGAAACGTTATCTCCAGTGGAATCAAATCTACTTGCAAACGCAAATCAGCTAAAGAGTTTTGCTTTTATTCCTCAGCGTGTTCTTCGTGAAGGAATCGAATTTCTGCCGTTAAAACATGGAGAACGATAATTTGAATAACTGTATTATCCATAGAACTCTAGCAGACATGTACAGATAGTGAAGTTACATTTTTGCCCCCCCCCCAAAAAAAAACAACGACAAGGGGTGATCTCAGCATTTGCTGAGGAAGATCAGGGAAACTGGTCGAAAAAGCTAACCGAAATGGGTGTTATTTACCCCAAAACTGGGCTACAATATTTGTTCCGACGCCACTGTGGCTGTCGCCTCAGACTCGATTTTTTCTTGGTTTCAGCAAACGCACGCTTGCACAGCGTCGTTTCTCGGGTTACAATTTAAAAATTAATTTTTAATTATTTATTTGCGCCAAAACAATTAAAAACTTGTGTGAAGTGCGACAGGGAAGTTCGTATTATCGACTTTTTCATAATTCTGTGATCCCATAACTAAGCCATATGCTAGCTGAATTTTTTAATGTAGAAGAAATTAGCGGTTTTTGCAAGGATTGTTAACAAAATATTCGCACCGATGTAATTCTAGAAGACATGGGCAGATAATGAAGTTACATTTATGTACAGAAGCAAAACAAGAGGCTATCTCAGCATTTGCTCAAGGATCAGGGAAACTGGACGAAAACCTAGTGGAGATGGGGGTTATTGACCCAGAATTTCATAATCCACACAGGGCATGTGTCCGTTCAAGAAAAAAGTTTTATTGGACCTCCTAAGGAAGCGCGTACATCGGTTCTCAGACGCGTATTATTGCTTGTCTTCAGACAATAATGGTAATACTCGTTAAGAGATTTGCACTCAAAAATTAAAAAAGAAAACCCAGATTAAATAAATGACTAACAAAATTCTGTATTACAAAATGTGTCCCTATACCGGCTAACATATCTATTCCAATCTATCAAATCACAAAGTATTTTCTTCTTATGTACTTGGCTGTCTGGGAGACGCCGCGTCCTAGGTAAAGATGCTATTCGCTTCTGACTTCGTTGGCATATGTGGCCAGGACTCTGCGTCTTTCGGACAGCCAATCAGAAACTGATTCCCCCCGCGGAAGGCTATGCTCTAATTTACTTTTCTTTTTTAAATTTTTTCTTATTTACACTAATACGCACTTACTATATGCATTGTTATTTTTTTATTTACGTATACATACCTCAAAACTGATTCCAAGTTGCTGCAAGAAAATGGACCGATTTTAATGACTGTATCAGCCTTGTTTTGTGAGCGTTTCAAGTTTAATTACATTGTTCTACAAGGAACAATTTTCTTATAAGCCTATGCGTTTATAAAGGTTTTGAGGATGAGAAATTTAAATTTAGATTTAGATTTTTTTATCAGACACAGCTTTGAATTATTAAATTTAATTAAATTTTTTAGTTATATTGGGAATGCAACATGGCAACACCAAATATAGAGGTTTTCCACGTCAGACGTATAGCCGAGACAGAAATTCTCATTACATAGGAAGGATTTGGTATCAACGTGAATGGAAAGTAGGAGAAATAAATTCAGAAAATAAATTGATTGCTAGGGATGATATTCTTCTGCCATTCCTTCACATCAAACTGAGTCTTATGAAACAGTTTGTTAAAGCCTTAAATGCATCTGGAAGAGGATCTAGTTCTCTTTCACAAACATTTCGTCATTCGGGTGCACCAAATAAAGGGAGGATTTTTTGTAGGTCCCCAAATGAGAGAGCTTCTGAAAAATACAAATTTTGAACAACGCTTCACATCAAAAGAGGAAAACCCAGAATATGTTTCAAGAATGTAACGCAAAGATTTGTAGAAAAAAAGCTCTAACAATTATGAAAAACTAGTTCAAGAGCTGATAAATTCATATGGGAATTTAGTGTTCCATACATCCTTACAAGGGCCTTTTCTTGATTCACATTTGCGTTATCTTACTGAGGACTGCAGCGACTTTTCCGATGAAAATGACGAAAGATTTAATAACGACAAAATGATTGTGGGAAAGCGACTACTACTGGAACATTATTCGAGAGTGCAAAAGTGTGACACAAGAACTAAAAGCTTTCTAAATTATCAGGGAAGAGATGATTTTGTTGTTATATTCTGCCTGTAAATAATTCTTTTAAAAATATACTGAATTTTATAGGACTACACTTGTTTTTAGTTGTATTCTGATTGGAATTTTTCCTTTACAATTAAAAAAAATCTTGGAAAGTAGTTGTTACATATTTTGACTATAAGAGGCAGAGCGTGAGGAAAATGTGGAAAAAAGAAATTGTCAATAACCTAAAGACTGTGCCTGATAGAAAGAAACTGATTACATATATGAATTCAGGAGACACATTTCTTTAAGAGTCACTGCTTTTCACTCAGAAAAATTATTTTCAATTTTTTTTAGAAGTGTAATGGAAAGCACAAACGTTATAAGCAGACTCAGATCACAAAGAAATTATTATTATCATCATTATCATTATTATTATTATTATTATTATTATTGAAACTAATATATTGCTATCAAGGGCAAGAGCCTCCCATTCTGTTAGGGTAGCTCACAAAAAACAACTTACCAGGTGAGCTAAAACCTGGAAAGTTAAACTGTTTTTTCTATTTAAGATTCACAATTTTATTATATATATATATATATATATATATATATATATATATATATATATATATATGTATAGTCCAGTAGTTCTTGTCGAAACCTTTCATTTATTCTACACCTTGAAACTCAGGCTCAAAGTGTCACGAGGCGAGCAGTCTACTTGCGTAACTCCCCCTGTCGGCGCTCTCCGCTTAAACTTCTTCTCCCGAGAGGACCGACTCCCACCCCTCCCCCTTTTTTTGACTCGCGAGCTATGCGAGAGCTCTTGCGCTCGAAGTGTATGACGTATTTACTAAAGCAATATTTTCACGTATATTTATATTCCGGCAGTTATCATTATCAAAGTGGATTCAACATGTAACCGACATCGATACCACAAAAATTAGTGTTTGAATAGATAAGAATTTTTGACAGGGTCTTTGTCAGGATTGTTGAAGTGTGCTTGCATATTTCGGTAAAGATTAATACAAAATAAATGCGGAAAATAAATAATTTAATTAATGTGTTGGTAGATGCAATACCACCATTATTTTTGGCATGTTGCTAAGATCAGATTCGTTCCTAATATATTCCGCCAGAAGCCTGTAAACTATGCGTAAGATATTTTTTTAATCTAATAGCAACATACTGACCAATAAAACGAAAGAAAATGATAGTATTTTATTAAAATTTGTACCATATACACTAAAAATATTAATCTAACACTGTGTTTTATACAAAATTGATCTTTTTCGTCTATTTCTCGTCTATATCAGAATTCTCACAATATTTCGTCTTCAACAAGGATTGGATAAAGAAAGCTCGGGAAACATCGGGAATTTTGCTAGTTTGCGATAAAATACAAGTACCCATAAAAAACGTGATTACAAACCTTCATCTCCATTCTGTTCCATATATTTTCGATTTAATAGCGGATTTGAATGGTTCTTAAGAATTTAAACTGTTTTGACTTCTGGAAGCATCACATTCGTTCATCCGTTAGACCAATGGATCACTACGTAATAGAAAACAAAAATATTAGTTAAAATCACCGATCACGGAAGTTTACGAAAGAAAAACAGTTTTAATTGTATTATTGGCTATTAAATAAAAGTTATTGAATTTATTTGCCACTAATTCATAAATTCATTATATTTATAAATTATATTATGGAAAGTAGGAGCCTATTAACATTTAAGCGACGTTATAAAACGATAAACCGAGAACGTTAATTTATTCTTACGAAGGGGCCAAGGGTCAATATCGGAAAATTTATCGGAAAAGTTTAAAACTACCCAATCACAGAATAATAAAACTTCAAAAAAAACATAGACACTAAAGCAAGAAAAATGTTCAAATTGAAAAAAATGTTTAATATATGGAAACTTGTTTACTCATAGTAAATACTTCTCCTTCCGTATTTTAAATATCTACCTTTTCAATGTTCAGCTTTGGTTACCATAGTCGCTTGATGAAAAACATTAAAAACATCGCTACTTCTCGTTGCCAAAATTGTTTACTCTGTTATGACAAGAGCGCAAACGAATAAATGTTTATTCCCTTCCGCGAGAGCGACATTTTCGCCCGTGGAAAAAAAACGCGGTGAAGTTGACAGCGCGGAAGTGACGTCGAGAGCGGCGTGGCGAGAGCCTACTTTATATGCGGCGCGATCCCGCAGCACCGGAGATGACAGCGAGAGCAAAGAAGAGCGAGGAAAGAGGCTTTCACCCTTCCTCCTCCTGGTCTACGCCACGAGAATCTTGCCTTTAACTTCACAGTGATTCTGAAACGGAATATAGGTTAACAGAGGACATCAACGTAGCATCAATAATTGCACACGTTTTGTTCTGAACATTTGGTTCGTTGGGGTGGGAGTAAGGAAGGGAGAGAAGATTGTCATTTCTCCATCGATTAATTAATAAGTCGTTGGTGAGTAAATAAATTCTAATATGTAAGTAAATAAAAAGTGTTGTCCGGTTTGAAATATTTATTTATTTACTTATTCTTCATCGATGCTATAAATTGAAATCTGTAGTTCATTTCTCGAAGGAAAAATGTTTTTACTACATGGGAATGAAAGTTGTTAGCTTTAATTTGTCAGCCACACTTCTCAAAGGCATTTTTAATTATTCAATTATGTATTGTCAAAGAGACGACAATTGCCTGCAGTTCAAGAAAATTATACTTGTTTTTAACTCACGAATACTTATTAGTGTTCTTTGATGTTAAATGAATTGCGTATGCACATTTCTCACACCAGAAATTTAGAGATCTGTATTCTCTAGTTCTAGGGAACCCAGATACACATTTTATTATAGATACACAACATCGGACAGGTCGACAGTGGCTGATTTTCGTCACAGGATACATAGCTAGAACCGCTAGAGCATTTAGCCGCTGCCTGGAAGGGATTTCATGCAGCCGGCTGCTCTGATCGGTAGTCTTCCTCGGTTTATTCGATCAATATCAGATGTATGTCGTAGAAGTATTCTAAACAAACGGACCACGCGCTATCTTCCCTTCCTCATTTTTCTCTACCCGCACATACACACACAGTCACTCCTCTTACACACACCACTAACTTACAATACACTTCCTCATACCGGGAGACCACTCCCGTGCACAGTTTGGCCCAGCTGGAGCGGTGCCCCGCTGAAGTTGATCCTAGGAGGGAGACACTCCGTGAGGCGACGTGTAGGTTGGCGCCAGATCTCACTTTTCAGCGGGAGAAGCACAGCGCCCGCCTCAGATGTTCTGCATACACTATAATTATGGAACTAATGACCATAACAGTTCACGCGTCCGGAGATAAAGAATAATCAAACAAGCAATATTCACGATCTGCCGCTAGTACCAGAGAAGATGGCACGAGTTGGAACGAAACGCGGCTGGTTTGTGTGGAATTCCATTAACGAAGTTCTGGAAATAACGTTTATCATCTATGATACACAATGATGTCTCATTTATAATACAGAAATAGATAAATGCGGTCTACGACAAAAGATAGCGTTCGCGGCTGGGGTTTATAGGTTCTTGGGCGTTCGAGAGATCCCGCATCCTGCTAGACACAGTCGCCATGAGGAAGGTGGAATGTTGATGGCCGAAACGTTTGTATAGCGCCGCTGCCTCTCTATCAGCCACAAACCAGCACTCTAGCACTTTATGTCACTTCCAATTTCACATGGAATCATTGTGTCATCAATACTTTCATGTGCTACATTCATGTGTCATCAATAAATATGCAGGACGTCGCCAACACTATAATGACCAAAATATTGTCCCGGTGACGGGCGATCCCAGTTTTCGCCAGAATGTGTTGAAGTGTATTCTTGGAGAAAATTTTAGAATAGAAGTTGCAACGGTGCGCTAATAAAACTCCAAAAAACAATTGGGTGCTTCATACAGACATTTTCTTTAGAACAGTTATTATTTTGTTTCTTTATCAACAATCTAGACATACGTGTACGCTCATATCGTTATTTCCACTCTACACCCGCTGAGAAGCCACCTGTATCAGTTCAGAATAAGGATCTACTTTCAAAGTGATCGCGCGTGGTAGAGCGTGTGGGGATGGGGTACTCACTGGGGGCGTACGACGGGCCGCGCTCCTTCACGCGCAGGCAGCTGGTGTAGAAGGCGCCCAGCTTCTGGTAGGGGCTGATGGTGCTCGCCAGGCTCAGCTGGTCTGCAAGCACAAGCGACACAAGCGATTAAGGGCGGCAAGTCGCTTTTGTAACTAATACTACTATTTAGTAAATAAAAGTCGTAAATTGCAAAAAATTAATTCAATACATTTGCACCGTTTGCTTTGTATTGACTGATACGCACCTAGATATACTTACATTTAACAATTACTGTACATAATTAAATATTTATATTACATAACACGTTTAATTCTGTAAAGTAATTACATTACATCACACAAATATTTTTAACAGGTTAAACATTTGCAATATAGACTTTGTAAAAGCTCAAACTTTGTTTAGGATCAAAAATCATTTAATGTGTTGAATAGTTGTAGAAATTGAATGTTGATAATAATAATAATAATAATAATAATAATAATAATAATAATAATAATAATAATAGTGTTATAAACTGTAGTCTGAATAAATAGTTAAGATTCCTCCCCACTTTCACGTCAAATTAAGCCTGCGCCTCAATCCTTGTTCTGAAATTTGCGTTCGAGTGAACCACTTTCAGTGATTGCCAAACAAGACTGAAAACTAATGGGGCTTTAGCCTCGCCCTTTGAAGCCATTTATACATATTAATAACACAGCTTTTATTATTTTTCTAGACTAACGAAAATCAGTGTATACATCAATTGTTAACGAAAAATTCTTTACAAGAAAACCGAGTCAGCTGGACATTGTAGTCGTAACCCCCCCTTCCAAGAAAATTCCGGGAGTGCGTCTGCCTATACGATGTAAGAAGACGAATGTCAAGTGCAAGGAAATGCAGCGACCCCGTGCGGCAGAATCAGTGGGGCATTTGCATTCGCGCTTCGTCCTTCCATAAATCCACTTTCGACGAACCCACGCAGGAGGAAGAAACAAACCTGCGACGCTGACATTGAAGGGAATTTTAGAGACTAGGTACACGATTGGTTGTTCCTTCATTCTATCAGGTGCACCGGGGCACCGGGGCACCGTTTTTAACAATGGCCCGGTAACCGCAATATCTCGTTGCGGAAGACATAGGTAGTTTCCTACTAAATGCGTCAGGTTTGTAGTATCTGGGCTATTGCCTAATGGGGCAGAGAGAATCGGAGAGAAAAAAAGAGAAGGAAGAAAAGGGATGAGAAGTTGGATGAGGGAAGAAAGGAGAAGAGGGAAGGAGGGAAGCGAGGACAGGCAGGGAGATTGAGAGGGAAGAGAAAGAATATATTCTCAAGTTTCGAAGATATCAGCGAATTAATTTTTTACGTTTTTATTTATAATAAACATTATTATGACATTGAAGTAACTAATGTATGGCATAACTCTAAAGTTTAACTTTTCATTATTTATGAAGTGCATGCAGGTTAAGAAGAAGAATTTTAGACTTCATGCCATGTTCAGATACGTTTAATGTTATTTTCTTTAAAATTTCAGAGGAGATCGCCAAAGTAAGTTCATAAGTGTAATTTATTATAACTAATTAATTCGCCATTAATTTTCTTTACGTTCAGAATGTAAATAGTCGATTTTATGTTTCACAGAGGTACAAAATTCTATTCCCTGTAGCGAATTTTATACTACTGCTAATATAATACGCTTTTCAACCCATTTTTCAACCGTACAACATGTTATGGTTGACATGTTGTTCGGTGGTTCATGTCTCTTCCACATAAATTTCAAGAATAGAGCAATAACATATAGAATTTCATGATGATAACTGCTGAGGGAACTATGTAGGTATCAGCAAATATTGATAAACATTCTTTCAACTCGTGAAAAAAAATTATATCCTTTCATCACCAAATGCTTTTCTTTTTTTAAAAAACTAAAGATTCCTATTATTTGAGACAGTTGTACTCGTATTATTATTATTATTATTATTATTATTATTATTATTATTATTATTATTATTATTATTTTAAAAACACAAAAGGAATATTACACATATATTTAACTTTTTGTTTTCAGCCCTTACGATGTTTCGACGAGGTTTTACCCTTACTTTGAAGTCCAGATATGATTATATTTTCAAAATCACAAAACTATACCCGATTAATTCTTTTAAATTATAAGTGTAAGTCTAAAAACAAAGATACAAAAAATTGTTTGGATTTATAAAATTACTTTTTCTATTAATAATTAATCAGTAAGCAATACATGAAAATATAAAAATATAAACACCCACCTTATTTTTACATCACAGATGAATTCATCATCACGTGTCTAAACTTTTATAAAAAATATATATATAATTGTTTAATATAAATTCATCAATAGATGACGAAAAATCTCGTCGAAACGTTGTACATGCTAAGAATAGAAAGTGAAATATACGTCTTTAATGTTTTTTTGTATTTTTAAAATAATATACCTCAAATAATATGGATCTTTCGTTTTTTGAAATAAAACTTACCGATAGTTCACAATACATAATATGCTTTTATATATTATGAAAGAATTCAGGAGAAATTTTGTAAATTATATTTAGAAAGTTTGTCTGTCTATAAATACGGACCCTAATTCCTTCATAATATATAATTAATGAAAAGACTAAATATGTGACATGGGATCTAACATGCTTTTCGGTGCTCGTCGACCCGGTGCCCCACATCCCGTGAGGAGTGCGCGCCTGCATCGTGCACGGCCGGCGATCGAACCCAAGCGCCTCGCTGCTCGCCTCGCCAGTGCGCGACGCGCGGCGACCGGCGCATGTTGCACGGCCGGCGGCTGCGGGAGGAGCCTCCTGCTCTCCCTTTCTCCTCGTCCTCCCCCTTTCCCTCCGTGTCCCACCACTCCCATAGACTAAAGAGGTCTCCGCCATTACCTCTTTTTTTTCCTTCCACTGCTCCCGTCCGCCCCTTCTCCTCCACCCCCTTCGAATTTCTCCAACACCTTTCTCCCTTTACTCCGTGTTTTCTCGTCCGTTGCGTCCCCTTCTTCCAGACCCCCTAATACCTTTCTTCCCTCCCGCGCTGTCTTCCCCCTACCACCCATTCTTTCCCTTCTAATTCCACTCTCTAGTCTGATTTTTTACGTCTCCTCTCCATCACCCTACCTATATGTTCTTCCGTTTCCATCATTCTTTCCCCTATCTATCCACTTATTCTCGTTTCATTTTCTGTTTTCCTAACACCTTAGATGTCGTCCATTCCATTCCTCCCACGTTCCAGTGTGAGGCACGACCGTGTGTTTCCTTCCTCTTCCTTATCCCTCTCTCATATGATCTCTCTTCCATTTCCGTCCTCTCCTTTACCTCTAAAGACCTTCTGACCATTTCCTTCTATCGCTCCTCTTCTCCTTTCAGTTATCCTTGAGTCCCTTCTAATATGCTCCCCTTTCCTCCACATCCCCTCCCCTTCCACAGCCATCGTTCACGCTCCATGCCCGCGCTCCTCCAACAGAGTATGCAGATAGACGCTCTCCAAAGCCTCGCTGATCTAGGCTTCGGCGGCAGGGTGCGCTCGCGATTTAACCCATGAGCGCACCCTCGCACGTCCTGCAAATGGCTCGTCTCCCTCAATATCGCCTTTACAGGCGTGATCTTGGTAACACAGTCGACCCCAGTTACAGTGAACCTCTGAGCACTAATACTGTTGGGTCGCTATATCCATTGGTTCACTACATCCAATAATACCAACATATATAATTTTTCAACTGTGACTGACTTTTTGTTATTTCAGAAGTACAGTAAACTATGCAATTGCCTCAAATTCAAATTTCAATATCTTCATACTTTCTTTAAAATCTACATTAAGATTGTCTACCTGCTCTATATGTTTTAATGTAATCTTAACACCCTTTATGCCTCTTGCCCTGGAGCGCTTTCCGCATTTTTTTAATCTTATTCGTCACCACATTTGCTTTTCTTCTGCTCTGGAAGACCTATTCATCGTATTCACAATGTCCTAGCTCAATTCGATGTCACTAGTTTTCAACTAGTAGTCCCCACCACATGAAGACGTCTGGCTGGAGAGAACTTCCACCGATGACCCAAAGAAATTCCCTCTGTTCCACAGTCCCCTCACTTTCATTTACCACACATTTTTAAAATATTTCACGAAAATCTCCACCTGTCAAGTCTCAGTATTATAATAATTCGTGGCATTGAGATACAAAGTTTTTTCCTGGATCATCATTTACTACGTTCACTATAATCGAATCTTTTAGTGGGAATAATCCCCATGCACATGTGGATAGGGACCAGTGACTTCAGGTAACTATATCACAGTTTGCTATACACAGGGTCGACTGTGTATGTTTACAACTTCATTTTACACACATATAACACTGCAGTGGTCGCGTGGTTTACTATTGTAATTCAGTGTTATAAATTCGCTGTTTACAGCGAGAGTTGACAAAATTTTGGTATGGACTTTTCATTACCTTTTGTAGAAGCTCCTAACTATTGAATTATAGCGAAATATACCTAAAGTGATAAATTCTGAACTAGCTATAATCGCCGCAAACAGCTAGAATTACATAGTAGTTCGCGCCACCACTCACGGTTCATTTTTTTTTATCTAAGCTGACATGAATATTGCTACAATCAGAGCTTTGAATTTTTATGCAAAGAACAACAGTGCTGAAAGGTTGACTAGAAGAGGATTTCTAAAGGATCTCACTTTGTCTCCTAAGCAAATGAAAAGGAACAGAGAAAATCTGTGCCGACAGCAACAAGAACACGCGGGAGACTTTTGTATAGGGATCCGAGAAGGGACCGAGCGGTCCGCGGAGTCACCAAAGGGTAATGTGGGACGTTGTTATCTCTGTGGACGCCAACGAAAGAAGAGCACTCGACACTACTTCGTAAATGGAGGAGCGTTTTTTTCAAAACTTTATAAACGCAAAAGGTAATTTTTCATAAAGCGAATGCTGAGAATGAATTTATAACGGTTTTTTGCTAGAATCTTGTGTTTTTGAATGATTAAAGCCAAAGGTTTCTATAGACTTTGGCGAGTTTTGGTAAAACTAGATTAAAGGGATTATAAAATGGAAAAAACGATACCTAAACGATGTGTAACCTATATTCGAATTCTTTTGCGCTTATCGGATTTTGAAAAAATGATCTTCAATTGTGTCTAGTGGGTGTGCCCAGAACACATTAAGAAAATCTATGTGAGATGTTCATCTGATGTTGAAATACATTCAGAAGAGAGGCTTCAGATGTTTAAACAAGTTTGTCAAACTGTTTTATTTAATAATTGTAAAGCAAAGTATATCAAGTGAGATCCTTTAGAAATCCCCTTCTAGTCAACCTTTCAGCACTGTTGTTCTTTGCATAAAAATTCAAAGCTCTGATTGTAGCAATATTCATGTCAGCTTAGATAAAACGTATAGAGTACAAGAATTTTCAAAGACAAACATCTACTCATATATTTGAGTGTATTTGTTCGATGGCATAATACATGCAATTTTGTAAAGCATTTCTTAAAATTTGCGATTTATCAAGTTTCTAATAAATTTAGTAGTATTTTGTACCTGGTCAGTATTTTAGACCATTACTCGTCTATATGCGTACTAAAAGATGATTTGCTTGTAAAATATTGTTAATAAGAACTTTTTAAAAACGGACTAAAACTATAATTCCCGCGAACACTCAAGGGTTAATAAAAGCTGTAGACAGGGAAATATCCAGACTAATTGATGTGACAATATTTTAAAATTCTGAAAACAACGGCGAGGTTCTCCTTGGTTCGATTGATTGATCTTTTCGTGTTTCCGGGCACGTGAACTGCTTTGGTCATTTGTCCCGTTTGTGTAGTGCATGTTTTTTCTCGGGAGACGGCGGTTATCTTCCCCCGCTGGATGGCGAGATCCGGCGCCGACCTACCGTCAGCTAGTGGGGTTTCCCCCTAACCAGCACTCTCCCACCAGCGAGGAACCGCCCCAGCCGGGACAAGCTCTAAGCTCCCGACCGGTCTCCCGAAATAAGTGGTGGTGTAGTGCATGTTAGTGTAAATTAGTGTGTAAGGGAGAGGATAGGACAAGGAAGATGAAGGACAGATCGCGCGCGGTCCGTAGCCCGTTTGGTAGGGTACTGCTCCGGCATTCGCCTGGTGTTGATCGGAAGAAACACGGAAAACTACCGATCAGAGCAGCCGGCCGCTAGAATTCTCCTCCAGACAGCGACTGAATTCGACCTAGCTGAAAAGGTAGTGTCGAAAATGCCGCCGTCAGGACTCGAACTTAGGACCTCCCGGTCAGAGGCGGTGCAGTGACATCAGTTGATACACTGAGCTACCGCTCCCGGTTCCTTTGTTCGATCAGATAAAACATTTTGAGAACTGAAATGAACGAACACGAAGAGAGAAATATCCCTTATTTATCCGAAAGGAATATTACTAAGCAATGTGAACCAAAGAAAAAAGTTACTTTATCAAAAAAGAATGAAAGGACTTCAGAATGTAAGCATGGGAAAGCTTTTGTTACAACATGTGTAATAATGAATAAAAGTGATGATGTACACGAGGCAATTCTTCCATTTCAATTATTTAACCAAATCAACCACATTTCTTAGCAATTTTACCATTCGACATAAGAAATTGGTTTTATTTACTTTATCAATGCAGTAAAAAGATACACAATATTTGCTAGTTTCATAAAGTTCCAAGAGCTCTTAAGCTCTTAAAAAGTGAATATTAGATCTTCGAAGAAACGAAGTGGTTAAAAAACCTGTTCCTATATAACCGTAGAGAGTATTATCAGGTGAGTACAATAATTCTGCATTATCGAGCACTACAGAGCTGGAGACGCAATTATCTAATCCATCGCGATTGCAGATGCCCCATTTCAACGCGTATTGCGCTTGTGGAGACAGTTTAAAGTACTGCACTTTCTTAAAAGGAGACGACATTATCGGAAAATGCCTCAAAGCATTCGAGCTCTAAAGAAGAGAGTGATGAGTAGACCCCGGAACTTCATTGACTAAAATGTTACAAATATGCATGCAACCTAATAGCCAATACATGCGCTTAAAACCAACAATAAGCGTCAAATAAATATATAGTTAGCAAAACGTAACATTTGTTTGTAGGTAATCTTCATTTTACACTGTAGTTCAAAACGTGAACAATAAAATATACTTTAAAACATTATAATAAACAAAAAAACTAATTAACACGAGAACCAATATCATTGTTAGAAGATGGCGAAAATTCAGCTCAGTTCACTAAGTTCATGCGCACGAATAAAGTTACAGAATGTGAATCGATTCAAGCAAAAGCAATCTTATTAGAAAACTATCGGAAATATTATGTAGATATTGTAGCATTGGCATAGTTTAAATCGATTTTCTTTTGAAAGAAATAAACAAAAATATCGGACTACAACCCATTTCTATTCAAAAACCTGTAATATATGCACTTAAATAGGCCTCACACATTAAAACATGAAGTTAAAGAACAAAATATCAGAAATATGCCAATATGCAGAATAAAAATGGGCTATATTTGTTTTATTTTCGGTGATAGGTAAGTATACATACATTTCGTTTGAAATGCGCAATCGGTGAAAATACGCAATTGCATGAAAGTTCGATGTGTAGTAATGAGAAATGTCATATATGCATTGCCATTCACAGAGACATAAAATAGGTTAAATAGGTATATTTTTACAATGAAACATAATTTTTTTGTTTATTTTTTAAGCTGAACCTTGAAACTGTCAAGCTATACCTTGAAAGTAAAACTTAAACATTCTATTACATATGATCCTTTTTTAAGAAATGTAACTATGAGGTCGATAAGTTTATCTTGTTGCTTAGTTCTGATACTGTATTTATTATTATTATTATTATTATTATTATTATTATTATTATTATTATTATTATTATTGTTAATGCAATGCAATAATGCTTAACGCGAAGAAAACTAGGATAAACTATGATTGTGCCAAAGAAGAATACTAACATGAGAACTCCAATAAAACTTACCAGTAACTTAGAAAATTCACATGTGAAAACTAAAACGTTCTAAAATAATACTGACGTATCACTTTTACATCACTCTGCTTTTTTTCTCAACCAGCTCTCTTCCACCCGAGAGGAACCGCCCCAGCTGGGACAAAGCTCCCGGCGTGTGTGGTAGTGTAGTGTATGTTCTAAGTGTAATTACGTGTAAGTAAGGGGTTAGGTTAGGGCAAGGAAGAGGAAGAAAAGATCGCGGGCGGTCTGTGGTCCGTTTGTTAGGGCACTACTCCGGCATTCGCTCTATGTCGGCCACGGAAAACTACCGATCAGAGCAGCCAGCCGAAAGAATTCTCCACTAGACAGGGCCTGAATTTGACCTAGCTATCTAGCTTGTATCGAAAATCATGCCACAGTGGCGACTCCATCTCTAGGACCCCCACTATTGCAGTGGCATTAGTTGAAACCCTGAGTCACACCTTCGTATTGAAGCGACACGAGCAGTTATCATGCAACAAAAGTAATAGCTGGGACTCCGAAGAGAAGAAGAAAAAGAAGCAGAAATATAAAAAATAAGAAAGTGAAAGAAGAAGTACAAAAAAAGGAATAAAAGACGAAGACAGATTTAGAAGAAAGAAGGAGCAGAAACAAGGAAATGAAGGCGAGTTTGACTTCGTTCAATATTTTGAATTCTGTGTTTACTTTACGAATAATGTTTTTGGCACCATCTCATTTCTCGTTTAAGAAGTCCGGTTCAGCGGAATCTACAGCTAGTTAAAAAACAAACAAGGACATGTCGCGTGGCCGCAGACAGCTGGCGCCCGTGTAAGCATAATTGCGTAGCTCCGCCTCGAAAAGAGGTCTCAGCAGTAAAGGCCTATATAACAGCTTGACCTCCGCTTAGCGGGGGCGAATGCTACTCGTGAGCTCGTCGCCCGTGTGCACGGACCTTCCACCCCTCCATCGGTTTGCCGAGCCCCTAGTCGGTTCAGATCGGGCCAAACTGGCCCTGCCGACATCTCTTCACTCCTCTGTCGGTTCAGTTCGGCCCTAACTGGTCCTGCCGACACTCCTCCACCCCGCTAGTCCAGATCGACCTTCCGGGGTCCTGCTAGCAGCTTTCCGCCCTCTTTCCTGGCCGCTCTGCACTTACAGTGTTGCTAACTCGTCCGATGGCCGCGGCAAAGTCTCCCTTCCGGAGAACAGTCCTTGGCGAGGTTGGGTTACGTCAGGTGCCAATGTAAGTAACACAACCACAACAAACTGCTGTTTATTATGACTGGGGTCATCCCTGTTCTCATTGCTCCCTCTCATCCACCTTAGGCCTTTAAAAGAATAGGGAACGGCCCAGAGGGCACCTTCTGCCCTTACCGTCCTTTCATTTCCCCGCAAGTGGTGGCAGACTCATCCCCCACGACAGACACAAAAATAAATGAACCATTACAAAAAGGAAGCACACTACCTCTGAGTACCTTCAGCTTGTACATCTCCCATTTAGCGGTTTATGCCACCTTCCCGTCCCTTTTCGGGGACTATGAGACATGCAAGCAACGGCTATAGAAAACACCGACCCTCTGTCCGCTGTGGAGCTCCAGCGAGCGTGCGAGTAGGGCGCTTGTTTATGGCCGGGGCATTACCGGAGAAATTCGATTTGAATAAATGCCTCCGCTTTACGACCCTCCCAAGTTGGTCGTCGGGAAACCGCTCACAACTCCGCGAGCTCAACTATCCTGAAAACACGTGTTCTGGAGGACTAAACTGGAGACTGCAAAACTGCTGAAAATATCCCTCCGTATTATCGGTTTACCATATCATTCTAACGACCTGCCGGAATCAACTTACCCTAAAATGAGGGGTTTACATATTCACAATTTAGATAAATATAGAGCAAAAGAACGAGTCCATTATTTTGGTTATCAGCTGTGTGACTTTCAGTACTTTTCATAATAATACCAACCTAGTCAAAAATATTTTTTAAAAATGATTTGTTTTTTCCTGATTAGATTCACACATACTATACTTAGATTCTTCTAAAGAGGCATCTGAGGGTAGTACCTCCCAGATGGAATATGGCACGGTTTTTCGCATCTTTCTCGGTCGTGCCGCTAAAGTCGCTTGATCTTCAGCACGGCTTGATATGGTCGCAACCATTCAACATCTTGTGGTAGGACCGAGAAAGACGGAAAAATTCGTGCCATATTCCGTCTTAGAGATACTACCCTCAGATGCCGCTAGAAAAACCCAAGTACGATCGCGCACATTTTCCTGATCCACCTCATTGGGGGGTGCGGGGAGAGGTGGGTCGTGTCTTCGTCATGGCAGTGCAGTGCCGTCAACTGCATCGACAGAAAACTTAATGTATTAGCGCGTCTTGGACTACGTAGCAATGAGAAAAAGCAAGATTTTTTAAATCCTAAAGAAATAATTAATAGTTATAGAAATAATTGAGTAACAAGAAGGAATATGATACGCACAGATCGATAGAAAGAGAGAGCGAAAACAACGAAGACCTCATTGAAAAGGAAGAAAGTGGGCAGCGCTGCTCACTGAGCCGTGCCGTTACGAGTGGAACTAATTTTTTCTACCGGGCCGTGCCATGCCGAGTTGAGCGAGGACCAAGGAGTTGGAGGATCAAGGAAACGTGGGCGCACAGTATGTGATCTCTTATGAATGATACAAAAGATACACCTTTTCTTAGCGTATTACACATCAATGACAGTCTTTCGCAGAAGTCAGTTGTCAGTTATTAACTCAAATGAAACGACATTTATTTCCATTTCCTAAATTAAAGCAAATAAATTCTCCATTAAAACAGTAAACGGTCAGTAATCATTCAACTAATCGATTGAGTGTAAAATAAAACGTTGTGAATCGAAAGAATTTTAATTTCATAATCGAGTTTGCTCAAGAATTAAGTAGTAAATAACCGTCTTACTTTAAAGTTAGGAACAAAGATTATGGTCAGTTAAAAGAGTTCTTCGCACGTAAGAGAAATAATAAATTTAAGAGGACTTTTACTTGAGGAGATAAAATATACAAAGTTATTTCACATTTCACATTATTGCTACACGCAACAAATTCATCTCAACAAATATATTGGTTAATTTATTAATTCTTGAGAGCCTATATAGATAATATCGTTGACCAAAAAAAAATTATTAACTTCCATCTAACCGCAAAAATGCGCTTGTAGGAGCACGACCGAATATTTAAGTTAGAAATTAAATTAAACGGTTCGCACAAGAGAAATTTGATTTTAATGGCTAATAATACCTTTTCTTGCTTAAATTAATCTTGTAATCATGCTTCTAAGCATTTAACTTGTTTAGAAGTATTTAACAGAGAATCCAGTTCTGTTACAGTTAAGTACGAAGAGTACTGTGTCATCTGCCAATCTTAAATATTATATTTACTCACTATTTATGTTTATTTCATGACTTTGCCACTTCAGTTGCTTAAAGTATCAAAAAGAAGACAAGAGAATAATTTGAGTGATAAAGAGTCTCCACGTTTGACACTTCTGGTTGCCAGTTGGAGAAGAACCTTCTTTTGTTTGTTCTGCGGACCTGTTTGTATACAGTTTCATTAGTAATCGGATGTATATAAATAGATATTATGAGACAAAAATAGACAACTACTGTTTCGAAAATTTTTGTTCGAACACTTTTAGAAGTTCTCATGCATGTCTCAAAAAACAAATATTTCAAAATAAAAGTAAATCATAACTTACTCGACTAGAACTAGATCAACCACGACTGGCAGAAAATGATTCCCGACTGACAGGAAATTTATAACTTGTAAAATTATATAATTTTTTTGCCAGCCGTGCGCGAAACATTGTTTCTCAGGCTGGTTTCTTGTACTAAATATCCATTTCTTTGATTATAATTAATACGGTAGTGTGAGAAACAATCGGAAGAGTGCATGAAATATTACGTAGCATGTACGAAATGTCTTTCGCACCCAGCACGCAACCCGTGCGCGAGGTCATACGCGGAATTGTTACGTCGCTTTCTATTTACCGTACTTGCTGGTGCATAAGACGCACCCCTATTTTTAAGAAGGATTTCATTCTTTAATGTTCAATTTTATACTTGATTTTTATTTTTATGAAAGGATTGGGAATTGTGACCTGCGAAAAGCAATGCTCTTTTCTCCACATTCCGCCGGGAGTCTTATTTCTCTAGTACGTATGGACAGATCGTGTCATTTCATAATTTATTCTACACTATGACGTTGACCCAACGAAATGTTCAGCATTCTTTCTCCTTGCAACACTTTTAGGTTCTGTAATAATCAATTTTGTATAAATGCAAATTCCTGTTTTTCAGTGTACAAAAATTTGATTTTTGTAATGTTATTTACTAAACATTCAAACAGTTACAAAAAATGCTCGTCCATTGTATAAGACGCATCCTCTTTTTTGACGAGTCTCTGAAGGGGAAAAAATGCAACTTATATCTTGGCAAATGCGGTAGTTTCCAACCGACGCCATTCAGCCGAGAATCTGCAAGCTGCAGTGTTATTGAACCGCCGCGCTCACAGGTCCAGCAGACTCTCGCTCGGGTCGAGCAGCGTGCCAGCCGGCGCGGGCCGGCGCCGCATTCAATCCTCGGAGTCTAATCTATGTGTCATCTCGCAAACAGCATTGTGGCTTCCTTCGGCCGGCTGCCTTTGTGCGCTCTCTCTCTCGCTCTCTCCGCGTGGCTGTGCCGCCGCCTGCTATCAGAGCTAGGAGCAGCTAGCGGCTGCAGGTGGCGCTGGCGGGCGAGGAGCTGCGGATGACAGCTGGGCCGCCGCCGCCGCCGCCGTCCTCGTCCCACCGCCCTTCCGGCGTCCTAGGCCCTTCGCCGCTCTGTCTAGGACCTCAACTGGTGCATACAAACGCCATTCACATACCCGGAGAACATCAATCTATTGAGGCGGACACCACAGTCTATTGAAATATAATTGTAGGAATATTTTACAAATTAAAAACTTGACAACAAATGGCCTAATTCCTGATCACCAATTTGTCTTCGAGCATAAACACAAATTCAAAAAAAACATTCTTAGAAAATTGCTCAGCAGCATTTTTAAACATCACTCAAGCTTTCGATAAATGTAGCATGCTGGTCTTCTGTACAAAATCAAACGCTTCC
This sequence comes from Teleogryllus occipitalis, assembly GCA_011170035.1. Lineage (NCBI taxonomy): Eukaryota > Metazoa > Arthropoda > Insecta > Orthoptera > Gryllidae > Teleogryllus > Teleogryllus occipitalis. The sequence continues at coordinate 55,505 of BLKR01004315.1, forward strand.
GAACGTATCCATACCTTAATATCTTCAGATCTTATCTCACACATCCAGCGTTCTAAATTAAATATCAAAACGAATTATCAAATTTCTCTCCAATCCAATCCGGAGTATATATCCGGAATATTCCTCAACCTTGTCTCCTAACTAAAAGTAATAAAAAAGTTTGCTAGACATAAGAACACGGTGAAATGTACCACTGGGATATTTTCATCCACAAATTTTCATTGTCAACTTTCAGTGCTCACATATTTACTAATTATTTTAATATTAAATAATTAAAATAACTTGTCATAATAAAAAACGAACTAATGACACATGCATTTAAAAGTACTTAGATATACTGATTTGATCTATTTAGGGTTTAACACCCGGTGATAGATTTACAAAAAGCATTATAATGTACATAAAAAACAAATATTGTTACATAAAGACACATTAACATAGGAATAAAAAACGATACCACGCAAGGCGCACAAGACAAATACCTTACAAAAGCATATTTTACATTACTATTTAAAAAATATATATATACTCTTTCACCGGCCAGTCCCAAATACTTCAGATACTTCAGTAGGTAAATTCTTCCAGTCATTTATTGTTCAATTTACAAAGAAGAATTTTCGGATATCAGATCCATCAGAGTGCAAGTCTATTATTTCTGTATTTTTGCGTGAAAATATTTTCAATTAGTGAAGTGTAAGCAAGAGAATAATTTCATATATTTTGAACACTTTCTGTACACAGAGGGCTAGGTTCTGTTTTTGAACAATCAGCAATTACTGTTGTCACGCTGTCCCAACACGTCCTTGTCATTTGCCCCCCTTTCCCCGGCAAGGACTGATTCTGCTCCACACTCTCTGAACTGAAGAGGAAAGAAGAGAGTTTAATTTAGAAATGCACACTGCATACATTTAAAAATCCTGCGGCCGAGTAAATAGGAAAAAATTATGGGCCGTAATGGATAGAAGAGGTTTTCCAAAACATTTAATAAACGTAGCTACAAGTCTATATACAAATACAAAGATCTGAATAAAACTAAATTCACATCAATCACAAACATTAAAAACTAACCAAGGATTAAAACAGAGTTGCAGCCTTTCTCCGATATTATTCAACTTCTACATAGACGAATTTCTTAGAGAATGGAAATTAGAAGTAAAACATGGCTTCAGATTGAACAGAAATAATTATATCAATACTCTGCTATTTGCTGATGATCAAGTCATTATGTATTATAAAAAGGAAGATTATCTCCAAATGGCATTCCTTCACTTAAATATAATGTGTGAAATTTATAACATGAAAATATCAAAACAAAGATCATTGCTTTTAAAGGTGTATATTCAATTACAACAAAAATATACCTGGAAAACCAATTAAAAGAACATGTAACACATTTCAATTATCTGGGATGTGATATATGTTACGACCGGAGCCAAGATGTAAAAAATAAATTGTACAAGTTCCAATATACATGCGGCACGCTACAGAGAACATTACGAGATAAGACTAGAAAAGATACAATGTTCTATAGAGCAATGATAACACCAGTAGTCTTATATGGGAGTGAAAATTGGATTCTCTCTCAAGAAGAAAAATTAAGTATTCAGGCTGCAGAGATGAAATTTTTAAGGAGAGTAAAATGTTGTACTTTGCTAGATAAACAAACAAATGAAGACATAAGAAAAGAAATATATATTAATTTTAAATGATTCTACGCTGTATTATAAAGAAGACTGTAACAAAATGTAGAAACAATGGCGCTGAATGGGTTACCTAAACAAGTGCTATATTACTAGTACAACCCAACAGGAAGGAGGAGTGTAGGGGACCGCGTAGAAGATGGTTTGATGCGTGAAGACGAAACAGACAGCCCCCTAATCCTTGAAGTGCAGAGGGAGAAGACTTAAGTCTGAACTTTTCCATCTCTCAGTCCGTTCTATTCTTCTGATTATCTTTCTCTTGACCGACAAGTTTTGAGTACTATCTTTCGTGCAATCTGTCGTTTAGAACCTCTCCTCTGCAAACAATGGAACGTACAATTAACTCCAGCCTTAAAATATGAGAGATTAATTTCATTACACACATTTAAAAATGAAATATCGTATTTTTCTGTTACGACAATTGCATGTAACATGTAATTAATTGTGAAATAAAATACCATTGTTCTGTACTTGAAAACCACAAAATCCACACAGTAATTTCTATAATCTCCAAAAACACATATTGGTTAATCGCTTGAAACGCACGTGGTATTCAGAACACCTGAAACACAACTGAGAGTCGTAATGAAGTGCGAATTTTTTATACCAATGGCGAGCTTCGATTCATCACACTTTTTCATGACAATGGTCCACTCCTTTATTTCATTTTATTATTATTTTAAGCCTATCGTATCCCTTGAGGGCTAAGGCCTTTCGCAGAAACGGGGATGTGAGTTGGTTCTCCCATAATTTCATTACTTACTTTGCTTATTTAACAGAGCATTTCATAACATTACAGATCGTTAAATAGAAGTATATAATACATATTAACTTAGTGTTCTGTATTAACTAAAAGAGCAAAATTTTTGCACATTGATTTTAAGTTTCATCCCAACTTGTCTGTCTATTGCTACTTGCGGTTACTTTACACTCACTTCTTTCTTGAACATATTGGATCATCTCTTATGTTGTCCTTGTTTGCGCCTGCCATATCTGGGAACCCAAAACGTAGCACGGTGTGACCATCTGGTTGGATCTTGACGGGCAACAAGACCGCCCCAGCACCATTTGAGTTCATGGACACTATCTCCAATGTGTTGTATTTTTTGATTTCTCTCTGATTTCCTCGCATCTAATTTTATCTCTTATTGTTATATGAAGAATTTTCCTCTTCATATGTTTCTGATATCTTATTAGCATGGACTCCTGTGCTTTTGTTAGAGACCACACCTGAGAGTCATATGTTAACGCTGGTGTGATGCAGGAATCTATAAAAGATTTTTTGATTACCATGCTGACTTTAATGTCTAATAATATAAAGAAGAGAGCCCTGAACTTTTTCCTACTAAAGAATATTCTTCAAAGATATTTTAGTTGGAAATGAAATAAACGTGTTATACAAACTTTTAGCAAAAAATAATTCTTTGATTATTTATGACTCAATAGAAAATATTCCCATATAAAATGCATTTCGTACTTTTATAATTTTATCAGAGCCGGAACTTTCAATCACCGGTATTTTGTGTGCATTTCCAAGACTATTGATTGATTGATTGGTGATTGTGGGCGCTTCAATAGCTACGATCCCTAGTCCCGTAAGGGTAGTACATTGTTTTTATTGAAAGAGGTAGCGGTTATCATCCCCCGCAGGATGGAGGTATCCGGCATCGACCTACAAGTCGTCTAGAGTTGTTTCCTTTCTATCAAGTATCTCCTAAAATCTATGCACTGCCCCACTCGTGACAAACGCTTAAGCTCCCGACCCAATCTCCCGGCATAAATTGTAGTGTAGTGAATGTAAATGTAAGAAGTGAAGAGGAAGGGAAGATCGCGCGCGGTGCGTGGTCCATGTCTTACGATACTGCTCCGGCATTCGCCTGCAGTATCGTATCGGAGAAACAACGGAAAATTACCGATCAGATCAGTCGGCCACTCCTCAGAGCGGATGACCTCGACCTAGGTATCTAGCCACAGTCGAAAGTGCTGCCGCCATCCATACTAAAACCCTAGGACATCCAGGTCAGAGTCATTGCTGTCACACCCATTGATGCCCTGAGACACCTGAGGTGGTTCCAAGACTCTAAGTGCTGTTGAAGACTCGTGTGGTCATTTGCGCCACTTCGGCAAATGCACTGCAATTCTCACGGTTCTGCTGCTGGCTCTAGATGTCAGGCTCAACAGCAGGGTTACGTGCAATGGAGAATGTCGTAAAACGCACCCTGTTAAGTGAAGTTTGCACTGTTCGTCATTTGTATAAGAAAGTGCACTTTTGATCGACAATACATCGAAATATCTTCACCATTTCCACACAGTTTAAGTACAACCTTTTGGACGTTCTAGAAGAAAGAAAATCTCCAAGAAACTGCTCAACAGAAAGGAAAGTTTCTCAGAAAGATGACATAAAAAACCTTTCTTCACCTAATTGAGGGAAAATCTGTAAGGTCGTTTTTCCTTTTCTAAAATTACTCAACTACTGTACAACACAAGGCGGGCGATTGAAGAAATGAATTCTGTAAGGTAGGGATGAAGAAAATGCAATGATTAGGCAAGAAAATATGAAGCGCGAAAACAGATATTAAACCCAGGGAAGTGATTGAGAATAGATCGTTTAAAGAATTGGATGAGAACATTACGGACACATTACAAATATCAAAAATGTGATTTAATTTGCTTCGAGTATTCTGTCATTTTCATTAATTATTATTATATTACCTTCCCTGAATCTCTACGTTACAATATCTTTATACAAATTGAGTTTATCTCACTATTTCTTACTGTCTGTTCATCCTGTATACTCATTTTTATTATGATTTGATTCTCATTATTTCTCACGATGGACACACGTGTTCCTCAGTTTTCTCTTAGATTTAATAATCATAGAAATAATAAATATATAATACAAATTAATACTAGAAACCTTAGAACTTCGGGTACTAATTCATTCAGCTAGCCAGAAAATTTCTGGGGAGGGCTAACCTCGACAAACAGCTAAAAATAATAATTTATTTATATAATTAACACAAAAGTCTATATTTAGTTCAGGTAATCAACTCTACATTTAGAAAATAATCGCATTTTCATTTTAGACCTGACGATGGAGGCGTCTATAAAGTACCGTAGTCTACACATGAATTAGCTGAGTGTTAGTTACTGTACGGGAAAGCACGGATGTCTGAACTACATTCTCTAATATGCAGAAAGACAAAGAGACTGAGGAGAACAGCCAAAGAAATGAGAGTGAGCGGGATGGCGGCACGTAAAGAACGGGACAGCAAGAGGGATGGCTCGACCGTTAAAACTCAGGAAATGTAACGCGTCACAAACTTCATATCGCGTCGAGAGCTAAAACATCCCCATAAGCTCCCTGTGGACTTGACGTCACGCGCAAATAGAGCGACGCAATAAAAGCGACGGGATGAAGAACGACGTAGGTCCGAGCCAATGACAGGAAGAAAGACGCAATGACGAGAGGTCACTATCAAGCAGTTCTGCCGAGAAAAAAGAGAACCACGAAAAATAAAAGGCAGGACGTACAAGGATTGAACAAACAGCATAAAAGGTAACAGTAGAATGCAGCAATCATCAGCGGGCAGGAGCACATCATTAAAAATGAGAAAAAAGGAGAGATCACGAAGATGATGTGAGGAGGAAAGGGAAAGCAAGAGGAGGAAAGAGAGCAGGAGGAGTCGGAGGAAGGAAGGGCGAAAGAGAGCGCAACGAAAGAGCGCGACGGAAGAGAGCGCGACGGAAGAGAGCGCGACGGAAGAGAGCGCGACGGAAGAGAGCGCGACGGAAGAGAGCGCGACGGAAGAGAGCGCGACGGAAGAGAGCGTGACGGAAGATGGAAAGACGGAAGAAGGAAAGACGGAAGAGGGAAAGACGGAAGAGGGAAAGACGGAAGAGGGAAAGACGGAAGAGGGAAAGACGGAAGAGGGAGGGACGGAAGAGGGAAAGACGGAAGAGGGAAAGACGGAAGAGAGAATGACGAAAAGAGAGCAGGAGATTAGAGATTGCAAAAAGTAATAGAACAACAAGAGAAAAGAACGATGGCCAGGAAGTAGTAGAGGAAACCGAAAACAGGAGTTGCAAGAACGAGATGAAAAGGGGAAGAGAACAGGAGTAAGAACTGCGTAGATCAACAAGAGCTGCTTGAAAGGAAGAAAGAGTAGCACGAAAGAATACATTTGTTCTGACGGAGATATCACAGAGCGAGAGAGAAAGAGAAAGTGAGGAAGAGAGCATCCCGTTTGAATAGAGAGCGCGAGCCCCGCGAGAAAGAAATCAGCGTGCGGAAGAAACGAGCTTGAGCGGGGCGGGGCGGGCGTGGCCGGCCCGCGCGGGCGTGCCTGCGCTGTCTAATGAAATCCGGAAGGCGACAGCTGCTGCGGCGTCGCTGAGTGGGGGGGGGGAGTGGCAGGCGGCAGGCGGTCTCGGCGCCCCTGCCTGCGAGCGCGTCGGCGAAAGGAGACGTCCTGGCGCCTCCCGCGTGGAAAGGAAAAGGCGAGAGCGGAGCTGGGAAGGACTCTTGACGCACGGAGCGGGGTTGCCGCGGACAGTGCCACGCACGCTGGAAGCACGCGGTGGCCAAGGGAACAGGCACGATCGGCGGTGACGCAACAGATGTGGGTAGTGCTGGAAAGGTGTGAAAGTGGAAACATTTCAAACGGTTAGAACATGTAAGAATATTGATCTACTTTAAGATAGATTATGGGAGGCTTAGACAAGCTGTGGAGACGTTGAGATAGATATTGTATACAATAAACAGCTCTGTGGACATTATTTCCATTGTAAACAGCACAGTTAATGTAATATACTTCTTTCTTTTAGCTTAATTCTTCTAAGACAATGCAGCGTATGTATCAATCTGTACTAACTTCTCAAATCAAACTCTGTTCATGTAAACAATCGCCTGTGTATGGCGTCGACGAGCTCTGAACGTTTTGGACACGTTTCAGACGTTCGTAGAGGCAGAATTGAGCTCAAGAATGGGGAGGGTGAATGGACACAAACGGCCAGAACAAGCAAGAACGGTGTGTACACTCTGTGGGAAATATTAAGGGGAGATTGGTGAGAACTGTCTGCGAAAGAGAAGGGCAAGGGTATAGGAAGGGCATATTTAGAGGGTAAACAATAACAATGAGGCAAACTTTACATCCACTTAGCATGCTGTAAACTTCAGCAATAAAGGGGCGAAGATGACGGAGGGGGTTGCTAGTCTGAGAGGAGCCGGGAGGGTACACAAAGTGTGGATGGAGGGAATACTGGTTGGACCCAAGACAGGGCCCGGCAGGGGTGACAGGGTTGAGTAAATAATACGGGCAGAGTACTTGGTGGCAGGGTGAGAGAAGAAGCGAATTTCTACCTTAGTACCTGTTTTCATTTCCTTTAAAAGAGTCCAGTTCCAACAATGGAAAGGTATGACAAAGAATGTGAAAACCTTCCACCAAAGATATGTGTACGATGCTTCAGAAAAAGAACAGATACTTCGACATGATTATCATATTAAATAATAAGAGAAAATATTTTTTTACCGAAAGATCCATATTGAGAAAAAAGCTTTCTGGGTATTTAAACACTGGATATCGCTGTGCAACAAACTATATGACCGAACCGCTTAGTTTTGTGGGCATATTATAACCACAAAAAAGTCTCGATTTATTCACAGAACGTCAATATACTGTCTGCGTAGCGAACGGGGAGAGGAAAGGAAGTCCATGGACGCCGTGAAGAATGCAGACATGTTCTGTAAACAGAAAGACGCAGTGAGGCGCGGTTTACAATTCAGGCGTCGCATAGCGGTCTGAAGAAGCACCGATTTCCACCGCAGCGTCCGCGCAAGCGGGTTTTAGGCGCGGCGCAGCTGGTGGCAGTCCGATGGGGAGTCGATCAGACAAGTTCGCGCCAGCGACAGCCTCGTGGGTTGAGTGCCCGATTAGCAGGGGAACTGTCCTTTGAGCCCCTGTGCTCTAAGATCTCTTGAGCGTTGTACCCACACGATTCTCCCATCGTTCTCACATAAACGGCACGCAAGAGACAGGCGTCTCAAAGCGGACTGAACAGGTTGTGCATTTCACCAATGCTTCGCACAAATGTAAGAACGGCAATCACATGAGTGAGTGGCGTAGATTTATTGTAAGAGTGAGCGTTGGGAAATATACTTTCTGATGACAGTACGGGAGCTTGAAAGTATGTCGAAGAAAAACAGACGACGGAATTGAGGGATGAATTAAGAGACAGCCCTCTCAGAGCGAAATGTGCATGTGAACAATTATGAGTTTCACCAAGGCTATGGTTGGATGCAATGAAGGATACTGTGTGATAACGAAGAAGGAAGGAAGGAAGGAAGATACGTCCAGGAAACAGAAATAGCCAGCGAGACGCGGCCTGCGAGTCAGGCGTCGTGTAGCTGTCAGACGACGTACCGATTTCCACCGCAGCGTCCGCCCAAGCGGGGTGTGGGTCGGGGGCGGTCCGATCGGCGGGGGGGAGGGCGCGGAGAAGTTGGCGGCCCTGCGGCGCGCTGCGACGCGCGCCTGATCCGCGCCGGGAGCCCCATCACCGCCCCATTGTGCCTCCGCGGGCCAACCTCAGCCCCGGGGGAGCGCGCGCCCTTTGGCCAGAACTTCGCTCTGACGTCACGAAAGATGATATACCTGCCGTCACGACGGCTTGCAAGGGCTGAGGGAGCCCGCCGTGCGCTGTGGGTCGGTTTCGAAAAGGAACGGACGAAAATAACTATTGCAAGAGGCATTCGGAGACGTAGAGTTTTGTCTCGTGTCTTGTAAGGGAGAAATTCTGATTGATGTTCAAATTTCTTTGGCTCATATATATTCAAGTAGATGACGGAGCTAACTCTTATTCACCGGTTTGCTGAGTGCTCGCGATATTTCCTTCCTCGTTGTCTTAATTTAGGGTTTATTTGAATGTCACAATGTTTGCGTTGGTAGGCGATGGAAATGAAACCTTCACAAACGTAATCAATCTCTTTTTTGTATTACCAAAGCACGTTTTATTATATTGCCACTTTTTACAAGACAAAGAATGTAGATTCAACGTTGCTGCAGCAGGTTGGGTGTAAATTGCTTAGCAAGCATGATACTAACAAATATAGTTTAGTAAGGAGTATAATTAAAAAAAATAACGTGAATGAAAAGTAATGGAATGGTGTCAAGGCAGTAAACAGAAAAAAAAGCTACTTTACAACATTACCGGGTTTTGAGAAATGTGGATCTCAAAATCGGATGAGTTCATGAACGACAATCTTCTTAAAAGTGTCCATGTTTGTAGACCTTCTAAATAAAGCACAAAAACCGATAGAGTAAATGAAGCAACGAACATTATTTAGAACTTGAGTTTATATTATTCCTCTTTTATCACAACAGAGTGATACGCAACGACGTTGTTTTCCTTTTGACCCCACGAGCTTTTTCAAATGTTGGAAACATTTCAATAAATTCCTAAATTTTGTTGTTAATGCCATTTCTACAAGTATTTCAAATATTTTAAAATCTGCATTTCTAATTTCCAATGTACGCAGAAATTTAAAGAAAGCTGTACTGACTTCGGCCAAGTGAGAAGTGTGTACGGTTTTGTTGGATACTCTGGAACTCGGGAAATATCAATAAATTCAGTTTTGATTTGAACTGAAAAATATTTGATTGTGCTATTCCCTCTATTCTCATTGAACCTGTACCGTCTGAATTCGCACACTCGGCGCATCTGTGCTTACTACGATATTTAGTTTTCACGTGTTTCCTTTTGAACAGCCACTATTTGTATATTACAAATACACACACATATATATATATATATATATATATATATATATATATATATATATATATACATACACGCTATTGCCATTTTCTTGAAAACTGTTTCTGTTGAAATATTTAATTTATTGCGGTGGACACTGAGTGGCCAGCTAGTCCACACACTTGTACATTACCAGGGATTATTATACTCCCTAGAGGGGATATCTGGGAAATGGCTCTTAACCTCACCCCCGCGCGCTGTTTGACGCTTAACACGATGTGGAGACGTGAGAGTCGCGATTCGTTCATCTTACCCGTGGCCTGGGTTAGGTCGTCTCCGCCAGCGCGAGACTACAAACTTTCCGGGTTGGTCCCGGAGCTGTTTATGCCCCTCTCTGCGGAACATGCCCCTCTCCTTCATACCCATGAGTGTGGGGCAGTGCCTCCACAAGCCAACAGCCCTCCTGGGGGCACAGAGCCCCCAACCCACCGCCTCAACCTTTGCTAATGATGTATCACCGACAATCTGGGTACCCAGGGGGGACTTTCTAATTCCCCGCCAGGGCTTATCTATGTGTTACACAAGGCTGTGGCCCCAAACTCTCGCCAGAGAGGTAATTTATTAGTGTTATAGGTGCGTGAGTGTTATAGGTGTGTAATACTACTTTTCGGAAAAATATGTTTTTCTTTCAGTGGCATTTTTTTCGTCTGTAGGTCGCTAGTGAAAGACAATCGTATTCACTATACTTTTATTCAATTAAATAATAATACAAATCTTACTTGTTCCAGAATTATTAGTACTCTTACTTTTTTAATTTAATATATCTAGTAGACAAGGAAATTGGGTATTTACGTAGAGCAGGGTTAGAAAATGACTGACTTCTTTACTTTACTGGCCGCGCTATTTGTTGACAATTCTGACATACAATTTCGAAACATCATAATAGCTAGGCTTGAGCATTCGCGTTATTTTGTTTAACGCTGTGCATGGCGGTAGAGTTGTTTTCGCTGTTGTCAAAATATTTTGTAACATCAGAGTCAAGATTTTTAGTTCATCAATAATCAGGAAAGGTAAAATAAATTGAAATGTATTACTAGTTGGGGGTAAGAGGTTTTAATTTTCGACAGTTTGTATTTACATGTACGGCAAACATTGTAATGTTAGGTACTGTTAAGCTAATGGTAGTATAAGGTGTACTGTTAAGCTAATGGTAGTATAAATGGTAGTAATGGTAGTATATTAAGTCATGCGCACTAATACATTCAGTTAATATTGCTGTACTGATACATTAATCTGAAACGGATATATCGGGCCCTCCTGGAGATAAAACTCCAGAAGAATACTTAAGAGTGCATGCATGTCAGAAGTTCCAAAATTCAAGTCTAAAGAATGGTGAGTCGAGTGTTAAGATTTGCTGTAGACAGACACACATGGACCGATTTACATATGCAAGGGAAAGATTCATCTGCGATTTCTGCTCACAAAGATATACGTACATCAGAAATTTTTATTGATATTTGTTTATTTTAATTAATTTCGAGTTTTTTAAAATAAAAACATTCATTGAATGTGCACTTTTGTCATGATATTTGTTGAGGCTTTGAATATAGCTTAATTGGTGGAAGAGCTTGAGAATGAGCCTAATATCATATACACGACTTTCTGGGTTTTTGTCATAAGGGTAGATTCTGAAAACGACAAGTATTAATACTGTTAGAACACCTTGGCATTAGAATTGGCTTTTCACATTAAATATTAAAGATATCGGTGTTAAAGAAGATAAAGAAAATATCCGTGATATCTGTGACTGTGCGAAAGAAATTCTATTTCCTTTCTGTTCTCTCTCGTTATTAGTGAGTGTAATGAAGTTCACGCGCCAAACACGCTGGTGCACAGAAAATACAGAGTCAGAAAATCGCAATACCAACTTTACACAAGTAATTCAACTTTCAATGCAGTCGACATGCGCGTATTACAATTTTTGCGCGAGGTGATCCGCCACCATACAGTTCGGGAGCTGATTTTCAAACAATGATATTTCACCGCGTCTTAGCGTGAAGGAGATAATTTGCTTCTCTTAGACGTTTTCTCTCTTAAATGCAAGTTTTTTTAGGGAAAATAAGTACATCGAACGCGTGACTTTTGAAATGTATGCCCTTTACAGATAATTTGTCCCAAATAATGATTATAATTGTTTGTATGGAAAGTCAGGCGCCAAATTTGAAATAATTGCGCTGTGTATGTGAAAAAACATTCATTATCATAAATGAAAGGTAATTCTTACCTAAAAATTTAAGATCCAAGTATACTACTTCAGTGTAAGTATATCATTTACTTATGGATGCTATAATTTTCCACATTGTCCAATATTACAACCTGTTTTGGGGAAGTAAGTTTTTCACGTGTTTACTTTTTCAAATGGATCATTGAAAAATAAATACTCTGGAGCGTTTTCTTTTCATAGGTACAAAATAAAAATATTTTTGATTGTCTCATGTCGATAGCTTTATTTTGTATCAGTTTTCAAAATGCAAGATGAAAAGTAAATGTGTCGTGTATGCCAACCTTTACCATTAAGATAATTTCCTATTAAAACTGTAAATAATCTAAATAATAATAATAATAATAATAATAATAATAATAATAATAATAATATGCATTCCGCCAAAAATGCTACCTTGCACTCTGCAAACAGCGTTCTACTGCTGCTCTTACATCAACAAACGTTTTTGATTACATCACTGTTAATCAGCTACACAATATTCAACAATAGTTTGCTCAAAAAAAGAAAAATGCACGATTTGAAGATGGAAAACCTACCAATGCTGTTTAAAAATTAGTAGGTTTTTTAAGCTCGAAATTCGAGTGTAGCCAAAATGGCCAGTTGAGGGTTAACTTCGACTCGTGTGAGTTTAAAAGTTTTGAAAGAAAAACAAACTAATTTTGCCGATACCGTGGCCAAGATTGCTAAGGCAGAAGTGTCGTAACGATCTCGCATCGAAGGGTCGCGGGTTCGAGTCCCGCTTCGGGCATGGCTGTATTTGTGTTCAGCCTTTCACCCTTTATCATCACCTACATAATTTCGTTTCATCTTCATAGTTTCTATACAGTTAAATGTAATAGTAATCGCTAATGACCTAGATGTGGATACGACTTTAAATTTAAAAAAATTTAAAAAATGTAATTTTGCCCACTGTTTGCGTCGTTCAAACCACCGTGCGTCAGCGGCCGCCGCGTGCGGAGGGGGACGCATCGAGTATCGACAGCCACTCGACGGGATCGATGCTGGAGGCGGGTCGACTTCGTAGACGCTGCCGCTGCCTCCTTCGCGCCGGAGGGTAGCGCAAATGAGGCTGTCGCCTGATTGATAGGGCGACTCGCACGCGGCCCGCCGCCGTCATTTGTCTGTACCTCTACGCGCGTTTGTTTCGGCTGAGGCGGCGGCGGTGGGGGAGGGCCCTCCGTCACGCTCCGAACCCGTGGCTCTCTCCTCCGCCACTTCGCAGCCGGTTCGCCGGCGGAATTCGCAACCCCCCCCCATCTGACTGGCTATTCTAGCACGTACGAGGCACGCGCATGTGTCGCTCTGCTGTTTTAAAGCATTATTGTGTGTTTTTATTGATTGATTTTTTTCGTGTTTACGGGCGCGTCAACTGCTTTGGTCATTAGTCCCGTTAGTGTAGTGCATGATTTTTTTGCGGGAGATGGCGATAATCTTCCCCCGCTGGATGGCGAGATCCGGCGCCGACCTACCGTCGGCTAGTGGGGTTCCCCCTAACCAGGACTCTCCCTCCAGCGGTGCACCGCCCCAGCCGGGACACGCTCTAAGCTCCCGACCGGTCTCCCATAATATGTGGTAGTGTAGTGCATGCTAGTGTAAGTGCGTGTGTGAGGGGAGCGGATAGGAGAAGGAAGAGGAAGAAAACATCGCGCGCGGTCCATGGCCCGTTTGCTAGGGTCTAGCATTCGGCTTCGCCTGGTGTTGATCGGAGAAACCAAGGAAAACTACGGATTAGAGCAGCCGGCCGCTAGAATTCTCCTCCAGACAGTGACTGAATTCGACCAAGCTGAATAGCTAGTGTCGAAAATCCTGCCGCCGTCAGGACTCGAATCTAGGACATTCCGGTTAGAGGCGCTGCAGTGACATCAGTTGATGCACTGAGCTACCGCTCCTGGTTTATTGTGTGTTCTTTATTAGTCCCCTTCCCGCACCAGATTATGCTAAGATAATTTCTCATATACACGTACGTATGTATAAACTGAGTATGCGTGGTATAGAGCAAGTAAAGTCCCATTGTGACCCGGTGATGATTAGCAATATATTAATATTACGTAACCGTTACCATTAATAAGAGAAAGTATGTATTGTTGTAGCAACACAACTGGCAGGTTTGCGATGGCTGGTCAGTGGAGAAAAAATGTCCACATGGTTGTTTGCCAACGTTTCACAAAATATATTTTCCATTCACAGGGCGATGTGAGGTGTCTCGTTTTCAAGACTATGTTAGCTCATATTTTTTGTTGTTTCTCTTCTGTTGGTTGTAAGGAGCGCTTATTATATTCTATTATTTCCTTCTAAATTTATTTTACCTTAACTGTACCAAGTTAGAGCAAACTTTTAGTTATTTAGTATGTTGTTATTTTGATATGTGATTTTTCTTGTTTTTGTGATCTTGTTAGGCCCTGATAATGGAAATATATTTTGAGAAACATTAAAAAATAACAACCATGTAGCAAAACGTTTTTCTCAACTGATCAAGCCCCTTAAACCTAACTTCACTATTTATATTTATGGTCGTTAAGGATTTTCCATGTTTCAACACTACTTAACTTATTTTTTATGTAAATGAAACTTTGAATAATAGCCAGCATTATTGCTAAATATATTAGAATGACTCATATATACCAACGAGTTCTCTCAGTCTCTGGTTACAAGAATTTTCTTCTCCATATCAATGAATAAAACTATTATTTTGTAATTATAGTATTGATGTATTGGTAAACGCATTTTAGTAAAGTTTCTTTGCATTATATAGAATCGGAATTAATGAGTACTGTAGAAATCTCTTGTATTATTGACTCGCATTTCGAAAAGGTTTTACGATGCTTTTTTCAATCAATTGATTAAATGTTGAAATGATTCATTACTTTTCCTCTGAATAGTAAATTAAGCTTATATCATCACCCCCAATGCAATTTAAGGGTATTTTATGCAATAAATAAAAAGTAGATAAATAAATTCATCATTATTGTATTCCACAAAACATCCACACTAAATATGAAACGACTATACAGATTCAAAGTAACCCTCTTCGTTTCCTTCATTTCTAAAAAAGGTTGCTTTTGTGAAAGATCAAAAAATGTATAACTTACAATTTTTTAGTGGAAAAAAGGTTCTGTGCAGTTCCCTCATTTCAAAAACATATCAATTCAGTGCATACGATTACATAAGTTTACATAGATTCAATTATTACAAGAAGTCACTGTGTCGAGGCTGAAGAAAAATAGAAAAGGGCAGCATGGAAAATGCTTAGCATGGTAATGCTTATCTGCGAGCATTCTATACAACTGTAGCCCACAGAGTAACGTTGTAAAACAGCTATGCGCGAAAGAAAGAAAACATAGAAATTTAAATATACATTAACATTCAGCCATCGATCATATTCACAAACATCTATCCATCTATTATATTGATGAGTTAATAACCAATAGGATGAACTATTAATGTCTACCACACAATCTTATCAAGAAAGCCCGAAAAGAATACTTTCCAGAAAAATAGAGCTCCAAAAAATTGTAGAATAGGATCCTCGATAAGTTAAAAAATATGAAATGGGATTATGAAGACTATTAGCTATCTTAATGCCCACCAGATGTGCTCTTGGAGTATGTATTAAAGCGTTATGTAAGTAGATGATGGTAACGGTATTGAGCATAAAGGATGGGAATGGCACTGTATCATACAATATGTATATAAAGTGCATATTGCACTCATCGCCAAAACTGTAAAAAATGTGATATTCCCGAGACGAAATTTCTTATCCGTGATGTCAGGCCACCAAATACAGTATTCTACCAATAGCATCATCTCTTAAGGAAGCTCACATAGATCAAAACCGGCGTAACTTCTGGTCTGTTTCCCATCAAAGAGGAAAGCTTTAGTCATAGTGCAAGCATCGGTTTCAAAGCTTTTCTTCGTATTCACAAGACGAGAATGTCTCCTTCCCAGCACGACTTCGCACGTAAATGACTACTTCCTCATAAAAAAGACATACTAGGATGTCTCGGTCCCTTGGCTCTCAGGTCTGGCTGCAACGTCAAGGAAGTGATGCTGAAAATGTTGGCTCTCTGACTACACTAGTTAGAGAGCTGATTCTTCAAAGAAATAAAGTGTAGACATGGTTTAAAGTATAAGAAATAAATTGGTGGTTGCGGGTTCGGAAATTTTGGAATTCAGAAGCTGTGGAATAGACTACGATGAATGTGCGCAGTCCACTTTCCTTTCGATACCGGTAAATTCCAAAAGCAAATTTGAATGATGTTTCACAGTAAATGACACAAAATGTATTATCTAAAATATAAAAAGATGGAAATCAAGATAATCTTAATGTATGTAATGTAAAATTCCCAATGTATACAGCGTCACAAATGTCAAAATAAATGAATCACTTACACCAATTCACAAAGTATAATCTACCAATAGCTTGTATCCCCTGAAATCTCATCTTGTCGACGTTCATATAATACAAAAAGTCTTCTTTAGAGCTTCCAAGCCATTTCCCACCAAATATCACAAGGGACGAGCGATCGTGCGTCTAAAGCCATATTCTCTGAGAATAGGAAAGCCACAACCCACTACCTTGCACGTACAAGATATTATATCATACGATTCACCGTACAATGATTACGTTACCACAAATGCTCAAAGAAATAAACCTAAAAATGTCTCAAACGAACTTAAAAAAACTTATAAAATATTTACTCTCAGAATTTCTTATCTTTAAAACTCTAATGCAAGAAAAAAAATAGAAGAAACGTGTAACACATTATGTTTAAAGGACACAGCAACAGTTTATTCTGAAGACCTATTCGAGCGTGTTATCCCATCTCATGTATTCTCTGCGATCAAATACACAAAAAACGTCAGACGAACTTCCGTCCTATTTTGTACTTTAAGGCACCCTTTTGAGAATAATACAACAGTGTACTATAAAGACGCATTCGACATTCACAGGCCCTGGGGATGCGAAAATAGCAAGGCTTCGATAAGAAAGCTGCACCATAGGACATGAATGTGAACTTGACAGTTCATTCAACTTCGGAGATGTCACCTCGTTTCTTATCTTTATGTATAAAAATAAATGGCATCCACAAACTCCGTACCGTCCATCGTCAGTGAAAAAATCTTTGGAGATTATACTAATTCCAAAGCTCTAAAGCTCATTCATAGGCTGGTGATGTGAAAATAATGTGATGTGAAACTACCACTGAGATCAAAAGGGATATTACCACATTCAATGTACAGAATGTTGTATTGAGCGCTGAAGGTATCAGACGAAATAAATGCTATCTTAGAACTAATAGGAACCACCAACTTCTAATAACATTCATCTCTTCTCTTCACGACGTGTACCTACACAGAAAAGCTCATACAAACAAAAATAAACTGCAATAACTTCTGACCCCTGAAAGGGGACTGCTTTGAACCCCTCAAAGGGGACTGTACGACCGTCAGCTCCAAAAGCTTCCATTCTCCATTTACAGGTCGGCGATGTGAAAGTCCGGACCCGGAACGTCGCACGAAAAGGATACTTTATCATTCAACGTACCCAGCACATTGTATTGAACGAAGCGAATTGATCAAACGAAATGATCTCGGCCTGTAGTAATCCACAAAGGACCACCATCTTCCAATAACACGTTCCCATCCCCATCGCTCGTCTACACGGCGCACACATGGAGGAACAGACAATAAAGAACCGCCAGGTCGTCTGGTGAATCAAAGGATATCGCTTCGCTGATCGCGCATTCGCCCACGCCGGAGCCTCATTCGCCATTCACCGGGAGCGGTAGCTCAGTGCACCAACTGATGTCACTGCAGTGCCTCGGACCGGGAGGTCCTAGGTTCCCACTCCCCACGGCGGCAGCATTTTCCACACTAGCTTTTCAGCTAGGTCGAATTCAGCTGCTGTCTGGAGGAGAATTCTAGCGGCCGGCTGCTCTGATCGGTAGTTTTCCGTGGTTTCTCCGATCAACACCAGGCGAATGCCGGAGCAGTACCCTACCAAACGGGCCACGGACCGCGCGCGATATTTCCTTCCTCTTCCTTGTCCTATCCTCTCCCTTCACACACACACTTACACTAACATGCACTACACTTCCACATATCCCGGGAGACCCGTCGGGAGCTTAGAGCTTGTCCCGACTGGGGCGGTGCCCCGTTGGTGGGAGAGTCCTGGTTAGGGGGAAACCCCACTAGCCCACGGTAGGTCGGCGCCGAATCTCGCCTTCCAGCTGGGGAAGATCACTGCCATCTCCCGAGAAAAAACATGCACTACACTAACGGGACTAATGACCGAAGTAGTTGACGCGCCCGGAAACACGAAAAAATCAATCAATCAATCAACTGACTCGCCATTCACAGTCTGGGGATGTGAGAGTCGCCGCACACTGCTTCACCTCCGCTCGTGTTCGCAAGCGACCGTTGCCGGCGCTGCCTCCGCCACTACTGCATTTTTCATGCTATTCACGCGAATCCGATTGCCACGACTCGGAAAGAAAAGGGAGCGGGACAGAAAGAGAGCGAGACAAAAAATCCGGTAGTTTTTCTTTGTGATTTCCGGAAGGATAAATAAAGTTGCCCCTGAGAATAAGGCGCAGAGCTGTGCCTCTTGCGTATTATTCCGGCGAGAACCGAAAGAATCTCCTGTGCTCCGAAGGCCTTTTGAGAAACGACCGGCGATTGTTTTTTGCCCAACCTCCTCCTCCTCCTCGTCCTGTCCCACTCTTCTCCCGCAAACGGTGGATGGGCGGGCTAGCGTCCTGCTTCCACGTTATTTAAATTCGCTATAGCGTCGACACGGGAGGAAAAATTCATACTTATCTCGCTCCCGTTGTTCAGTTCTCCCTCGCTAAGCGAAAAAAATAAATTTCGTGAAGAACGAAAAATGTTGCTAATGTTTTGCTTCCGTGACTTTTTCTTGCGAGACTTTGTTTTGATCGCAAAGTAGTTTGCGAAAGTAATTTACGCTTGAATTGTCAAAATTGCGAGGATAACTTGCTTTTAGGCAAATAATCAGAGCGATAATTCAACAGATATAACATCTTAGTGATGTTATATTTTTCATAAGTACATGTTTGTTAGTACATGTATTGTGTAATTGTAGCCCTAAATTGAAATTGGAACGATATAATATTAGAAGATATAGTTTTTCTCTTTTATTACATATCCGGATATTGACGAAGTCACCACATTTGATATATTTTGCACTAAATCAGTAATTGGCAATTTTTCGAATACCTTTATTGTTCTCTTACAAATAATCTTATCTCTGCTGCTACATATCTGATATAAAGCCTCAAAGCTACGAAGTTCTAGAAAGGCTAAAAGCCTCAGAACTTACAAATTATGAAGGATAGAAACAAAAAAAAATTATCTGAAAATAAAAATGTAGAGAAATACTAACTTAAAAGACTTTCTACTTGAAGTGACCTTGTCTTTCAACTGCTAAAATAATCGTCTTTCTCTCGCCCTTTTGAAATAAAAGCGCATCCAACAAACTGCAAAAATCTATCCGTTTGCAGTCGTAGAATAAAGCACCCGATACACGAACCGTCTCTAATTTTCTATTCCGGCTCGCGAAAGGAAACGCGCACCAAATCACTTGGAAAGGCAACAAACACACGCACACACGTACAAGAGACGGCCGCTCGGAATTCCTGGGGCTCGACCGCGGCAGACAAGGCAATATAAACCCTAGAGCCTTCCTCACGCCACGCGGCTGCAACTGCAGCATCAAAGCGAGACGGTCTCGTTGAAATACTTAAGACCTTCCGCCGCGCGGGAGCCAACTGCGAAACACCTGTTACAAACGTCCCCGCGCGCGAGGCGGAGGAGAGAGAGGAGGAGTTGGGTTGAGGGGGCGGGGCGGGGAGGGGCGGGGCGGGGGAGCGCGGTTTCTTTATTGCATCGGGGATCAAAGCGCGGCGAGCGGGCGAAGAGGGTGCACCGCAGAGAGATGGAATGCTGTGGAAGCAAGGAAGGCCTGCGGCGAGGCCGTTCAGACACTCTGGTGGCGGAGAGGAAGAAGCAGAAGGATAAAAGCATAGAGGAGGAGAAGACGACAACAAGCAAGAAGAGGAGACCTAGAACCACGAGTTGTACAGAGTGGTAGAGAGAACGATGGAAGGGAAAGGAGAAATTGATGAGGAGAGGAAAAGAAAAAGGAAGAAAATGAGAAGGGGGAGAGAATTAAGAAAAAGAAAAGAACAAAAATTAAAGTAAAATTGGAAACGAAGGAGAAGAAAAATAAATAATACATTGATGGATGTAGAAGATGAACGAGCAGTAGTAGGTAATGGAATAGTGTGGTAAATGAAATGTAAAGGCGGTAAAAACGGGCTGATACCGAGCATGTAAATAAACAAGGAGGAAAAGGGAAAGGACTAAAAAGTAATTATTAGACTATTATAAGTGGCAGTATTCTTGAAGAAGGAACTAGAGATTAAGCAGGGGAAAGGAGAGGGATAAAGAGGAGCAGCAGGGAAATGATAAAGGAGGAAGAGTAATGTAAATTGTTGAGAAACGGTAACAAAAATTGAGAAGAATAAGAGCAAGAACAAACAAGCAAAAATATCAAGAACTGACAAGACACGGATAACTTACAGAGTTAGGGAAGAAACGACAGGATGTCGAAAGAAGAGGTAGATGAAGAGTCATAGTAAGGAACAAGAAGAAAGGCTCTTTAAAAAGAACAAGAATGACAACAAAGAGCATGATAAGGAGAGGGAGGCGACACCATCTCCCTCTTCGTACTTCATTTTGTTTTTGGAGTTGAGATGCACGTTGTGGAGACGGCGCAGCGGTGCGGGCGGGCGACAGAGGTTCTGCGGCGGAGTCGGCGGTCGCTGGGGAATCGATAACCCGCAACCTGAGGCGACTCCGCCAATCGACTGCAATCGAGCGGCATCTCGCAAGCGCCTCTTTGCGCCCTGCCATACGCCCTCCGCGGGGGAGGTGATATTCGCTCGAGGCGAGACACAGCGCGCTCCCTTTTACGTGAGGCTCGGGGCCTCTTCAATCTGCCGCCACCCAATCCTCGCCCGCGACCAAGGAACATAGTATGCTTCCATGCGTCTTCCCGCAGGCTCACAATTAGACATCGGATGTTTAGGCTCTAAAAAATCGACTTTTAGGCTCCTAAAAAGGTACTGAAAATGTCAAGAATAAGGATGAAAAAGGCACTGTCATAACTTACATACACAATAAAATGAAAAATTGTAATTTTGGCCTGCGGGATGTATATTATTGCTTGTATATTATTTTGTAAACTTAAATGCACAAAACAAGTTCGTACATTTTAATGTAAAACTAGATCTACATATTTACAACTCTTCTACACTTAATTCTTAATAGTTTGTATTAACCTGTAATATTTGAATATTACCAGTAACTTTTTAAGGATCACAATTTCAAAATTGCGACGCTTGGGTGACAAAATCAGTTTGAATGCGGAGAAGGATATCTGAACGATGTGACTGGTATATATTTTAGACGTCCAACACTAGCAAAACTGAAACTTTCTGGGAATTTATATTTATTTCCACTTAAAATTTCGGTGCCCTCGGTGTATTGTCAATCGATCATGTTCTCAGATTATTGCTGGTATTTTTGAAATAGGGAAATGGAGAAAAATCAGTTTATTTATCTATTTAAATTAAAGTTTAGGTTTTAAGCCGTAGGGTACACGATTATTTCATTCCACCAAAGAACAAAATCAATGTACTTACATGGAAGTGTGTTAGAGTAAACAATGAATGAATAAACACAATTAGAAAAATGTTAACACGTTTGGAAATTTTAATTCTGAAGTACATCAAGCTCATAGTTGTTATTTACGAAATAAGTATCGGAAGACGTTATGACACCAATATCGTAAAACGTTTTATCCACTTCGGTTACGTAAAGTAAAATTTTATGACGTTTAGTCGTGCGGTACCATACTTGTGGGGTAAAGTAATGGCGTAAGAGTACGGTTATTCTGTCATATACTTCACTTATTTTTGTATTATTTAGTTCGTCTCGACGGCGAGCACAAAAATTCCAATTATTGATGTTATAAAATTATTAAGTATTTTTATTAATAATCATTAATAACATCTCAATATCTTTCTCCACTAAAATGTCTGTCTTCTTTTGGAAATATTCCCCTCTTCTTTGCCTTGCACTAAAAATGTCTATCTTCTTTGCCTTGCAACCACTTTTTCTTAAAAACTCTCCACTTCTTCAAAAATAAACGCTATCTGCGTAAATTTATTTAAACCAATATTGTCTTTCTATGAAATTGTACACCTTATAATTGCGCAATGTCCAAAGACCACTCGCATTTTCTTTCCCAGCCTTACCAAATAATTGAGAGTTCATTATTTTTCCGAAATGGAATTAATGTTTTATCTACAGCACTATTTAAATAAACTCTCTTATAGTTTTCTTATATTTTTGGAATTAATGTTCATAATGCAGAATTTGCTGGTAATTGAATTCATGAATCATAGCTATCACCCATTTCAAAAAGATTATAGTTAGTATATTTCAACTGTTCTCTTCGTTGAAAACAATTTCGATACTGACAGAAAAAAGTCGAATATTTAATGAACAGTTAATCTGAAATTACATATTAAATCTATTTTTTACAAAATAGATAAAACCCTGTTAGATATACGCATCGTAGCATCTTATTACACCGCAACAGCGGTGGCTCAGGGCATCAACTGATGTCACAGCAGTTCTTCTGACCGGGATGTCCTAGGGTTCGAGTCCCGACGGTGGAAGGATATCGACACTATCTTGATAGCTAGGCCGAATTTTGGCATTCATCTGGTGTTGATCGTAGAAATGACAGAAATCTACTGATTAGAGCAGTCGGCCACTAGAATTCTCCTCCAGACAGCGACTGAATTCGATCTAGCTGACAAGCTAGGGTCAAAAATCCTGCCACTGTCGGGACTCGAACTTAGAACCTCCGGGTCAGAGGGACTGCAGTGATATCAGTTGATGACCTGAGCCATCTCTCCCACTACCTACACGTCAGATTGTGGGTGTTTCCCTCTCCATGAATGAGGCATCGCCTCAACTGGGACAAGCTTTAAGCTCCCGACATTTGTGGTAGGGGAGGGTAGGCAATCTGTGAGATATGCTTGATCACACGACCTGCCCATCCAGGCGTTCGCCTTAATGATTGAATAAATAGAAGAAAATAATTGAACAAATCTGGATGGTCATGATGGAAACAAAAAATATAATAGATACATAAAAAATTCCACTACATACTGGACGATTTATGATAAACAATTCTTATGTTAATACTTTGATTTTTTTGCTTATTTTACTTTATTCGTAACAATGTAAAAATCTTAGTGTTTCAACAAATTAACTACTGTGAGCTTCTGCTAAATTGAATAAAATGCCTCCAATGTGTATCACGTTTCGATACATCAATCAGACCGTACTCGTTTTGTATCTCAACCGGGAGCACATGACAGGAGACCCTGAGGAGCACCATCACTCGTCCAAACGAATGCGTGCTCTGAGGGCGCAACGCGAGAAAGAGACAGACGAGCGCGTCGAGGCCGATGGCGGTCGATCGCAGGGAGGGCAGTCGATCGGTCTGCCAGCAAGGCACTGGTCCATTACACGACCTGCTTGTTGCGGCAAACAACTTAGTTTTTTTTTAATTTTATTTATTTTACGTCAAAAAATAGTTAAAACTGCGTATGACGTGCTATGGGGACAAGTGAATTGTGTGCACATTTTCCAAATTCTGTGATCCCTACACTAAGTCATATACTACTTAAATTTTGAATAAAAATGAAAAAAGCTCGCATGTAATAAAATCTATTTTCAAGGATAAATAAGCATTAAATTTTGGCTATCATGTTGTCCTTCGGAATAATACTTCCTGCCGCGACAACATGGAAACGATAATTTGAATTATTGTATTTCCGACAGAATTCTAGAAGACGTGCACAGAAAATGAAGTTCCATTCATTAAGTTAGTTCACTGTATAAATGGAAAAATGGGCGAGACAGCAGAAAGTTCAACACGTGAATAAAACTGTATACACATACATAAAAAACATTCATTTCTTTCGTATACTACTCGCGATAATACATAATATTAAGTACAACTTCGTCATAATGTAAATCGGTCTACTAAGTTGAATAAAATCTGTGTTGGCACATGAAAAGCTCTGTTAAAATAAACAATGCTATAAGCAAATAATCAAATTTTTAAATTTGTGTCAATTTGTGTCATGTGTCATTAACGTTTTATGTGTTTATAAATGTGACGACCGGTATAAGAAAACGAACCTTTGTGAACTATCGGGCTTAGACCATTTCATTTCAAACGCGTACACAGCTCACCATGGTTAGAGACCTTGTGATGCACCATCAGTCTTAATCAACCGAGAGTATCCACACTCGTGTGAATGTCATTAGACAAGGCTCAGATTCTGATATTATCTTTTCGTTGGTGCATTCTACAAGTAGCTAACTCGCAAATGAATGTTTATCACGGCATATAGGTGATAAAAGTTGAGTTATTGTTTTGTCAATGTTGCCATCTTTCAATTTTTAGATCACTTTTCTGGGCCTTTGTATCGCTTTTGTCGTTTTTACGCTTTTTGTGTTTTTTGTCAGTGAATGTTTCACGAATTTACAATGACACACCAAAAGAAAGTTTTTATTGTATCATGAGTTCATGACGAAATTCAATACTGCAATGGATTGTTTTTCGAACTCTGAAAATTATACGTATCTTCGGTAACTTCCTGGACCTTTCAAAACTGACGGTTGGAAGATCGGAGCTAAGGATTACATTTCCATCTAAAATAAACCCTTCATATTAAATATAATTTTATATAAATAAAATTTATTAAAACTGTAAAATTCATTGAATAAATAAAAATATCCATTCATATTTTTTTTTTAAATATAGTCATTTTACCCTTATTTTTAAGTCATTTTATAGGTCATTTTTAAAGAATTTTTAGGTCGTCGGAATCCAAGCCCTGGTCAGAAGCAATCGGCACAAGTGCGGCCATTCGTTTGGACAATCGGTCAGTCGGCCTGTAACACGCCTGTCACACTCGATTTGTCAGCTCTGGGTACGTCTTAGTCTAAATAAGTAAATGAGGAAACCAAGAAGGTTTAAATAACGGTTTGGCGTCTGCATTATTTGAGTGGAATGGAAGGTAGGTAAAAAGTTATTTTTTCTCACAAGTATTTCACTTTCATTTATACGAAACATGTTTTATACTATTTTGTTAAAAAAAACTTTCTGTAAATATTTGGCAATGTCTAAAATCTAATTGTGCAGGATAAAATAAATTTGTATTGCACGATCTTTCAGTTTAACGTATGCCTTAGCTCTTTGAATAAATAAAACAAATAAAGTCAAAAGGGACATAATAGGCAATTCATTGGCATTTATAAAATAAAAGATAAATAAAAATTTCGGAATTCAACCTCTGTAAATTGCGTTTAAAAATATTTAATTAATATTTATATTAATACAATGGATATAAATTTATTTTACATATTCGAGACAGTAAATAAACAATTCAAGTACCAAGACCTCAAAAACTGTTTCGTATTTCTGCTAAAACGATTCAAACATATGCAATGGTACTACACGTTTTGTGATCCCCGTCACGCCGACCCCATTCGTGCTGGCTGTCATTCTCGGACATTTAGACGGACCCACTTCAAAGCGCCGTCAAACGCTCAATCCAACTCGCGCGCACGACTGCGTGCCACAGACGGGGGGGGGGGGAGGCAGACCAACAGCGTCACACGTGCATCATGGCGGGTGGCGGTCGATCGCGGACAGGTCAGTCGGTCAGTCGGCCGGTCCGTTGGCCTATATGTAGGTTGATCAATCAGTCGGTCGGTCCGTCGGTCCGTCGGTCCGTCGGTCCGTCGGTCCGTCGGTCCGTCGGTCCGTCGGTCCGTCGGTCTGTCGGTCTGTCGGTCTGTCGGTCTGTCGGTCTGTCGGTCTGTCGGTCTGTCGGTCTGTCGGTCTGTCGGTCTGTCGGTCTGTCGGTCTGTCGGTCTGTCGGTCTGTCGGTCTGTCGGTCTGTCGGTCCGTCGGCCCGTCGGCCCGTCGGTCCGTCGGTCCGTCGGTCCGTCGGTCCGTCGGTCCGTCGGTCCGTCGGTCCGTCGGTCCGTCGGTCGGTCGGTCGGTCGGTCGGTCGGTCCGTTGATCGGGCGCTCGGTCGCCCTGTCAGCCACTGGTCGATCACTCGGCGCGGCGAGGCAGTGCAGCGAGTATTTGGCCCTTTGTCATGTCGGTCGCGCTGCCAAACGCATTCACCCCTGCGATTAATTACCCCGACACGCGCACACGTCGTAACGCCGTGTTGTTATTTTTCATTGTCGTCGTGTCTGAAAGCGCCCGGATGCCTGTTAATAAACACGGCGGCGAAAATTGGTGGTCGTTTCGACGGAGAGCATATTAAAGTTTCTTGATTATTTGTACTTCACTTTATTCACTTTGTTCACATTTCACTTTGTTCTTTAACCGACCTCTGTACCGGATTTGGATTAACCGGCTGGCACATTAACCTCGTCTAATGCCCATTTTGCCTCAACCGGTTCCTCGTTTTAAGAAGAAGAAGAAATGGAGGATTACTTGTAGGGGATGTAATACACACCTAATACACTAATGGAAGATTGATCTGTAATAGCTAAATAACTAATAGAGTAACTAGTTCATGCGTATGTCTCTAGCGTGCAAATAAAATATGTATTGGCAATGCAACGGTAGAACCGAATCCTGCGTTTTGAAATAACAAAGTCAAATACACTTCCGTACGAATTTTTTAATTTATTTATCAGTAAGAATTAATAGAGAAATTCAACTATATACTCTTGAGATTATTTACAAATCGCGAGACGACAATCATCTTGTTCATCAACAATGTTGATACTATACTATACGGTTTGTTTCAAATGGACTTGGGTACATACTATACATGGTAAATTGCCTCGCAGGAGTATGTACTGTCCGATAATTGAAAAAGTATCTAACTTTAAATCTCAGAGTTTACTTTTTGTCTGTAAATGAACG
This sequence comes from Teleogryllus occipitalis, assembly GCA_011170035.1. NCBI lineage: Eukaryota > Metazoa > Arthropoda > Insecta > Orthoptera > Gryllidae > Teleogryllus > Teleogryllus occipitalis. Next base: position 82,311 of record BLKR01004315.1, read on the forward strand.
TAGGAATAACATTATAACAACACTGCACTGCAAATTTAGATCGTCAATTAGATCTTTTGATTTTTTTAGTAATATTTGGTTAGGATATGGCTTTGTATAGAGAACACTATATAAAAAGCAGTATGAAGACACTATGGTTAACGGCACTATTGATATACTTTAACAAATTTTATGGACTGAACTTACACCAGTCTGTATTATCTTGTATGATAATAATGACCAGCAACTGGATATTGGTTATATAATTTAAAAAATTATCAATGTAAAAATTGTGTAATTTTTGGATGGAAATATTTTTCTCTTTCTCATTTTCTTTACATGCACGGCGAAGTGAAACATTTGAATGAATAAACCGTTAACTGACATAGGATTTTCCATGCACAATACATGAAAAATATTTTCAACAACAAACTCCATTTATTACAAATTAATGTTAACTAAAGTAAAAAAATCATACAATTAAATCTCACTTCATTTTTTCCAATGTTTAGTACCGGTTTTACATCTATAAAGTAACTGTTGGAAATAATTTACTTTCCCATTAAAATCTGACTGGAATACTACGTTCCTGACACGTTCTGTAAGAGGTCTTACTTCGGTTATAGCTGTGACGGTTCCTGTCGTATAACATTTTGTTTTTTACCCCTGAAATGCGGATGGAGTAATTGGGGGGTGAACCAGTGTCGTATTGAACTAGTTTGCAGCGTTTGAAATAGAGAGATTCGATTGAAACTGAACTTAATCACACATGGGATTGATTTTCTTCATGAGCGGTGCTTCGGGATTGGCTCACGACCAAATATCAACAATGACCCTCCGTCGATCAAAATCCATTCCGCGGTCTCTATTCACAGCACGCCGTGACGATCAGAAGGTTGAAGGAATATGCAAATTAGTTCTCGCTTTACCATCGTTGTAGTTTCAGTATCAAGAGTGATAGGTCTCTATTTGTTAATCCCATTTTACTTTATCGCTACCACTTACGCAGTAGAGAGAAAGTTATGCAATGCTGCGCGAAAAAAGGTAGATTTTCGGCAGAAAACTCTTAATACAGGGCCGTGGTAAAGAAAAAGTGGATAAATTCAATGGCTAAATTTAAAAAAATTCTGTAAGACGTGATGCAGGAACAATCCATGTTTGGTGGGTCCTTAATATAAAAAATCAATTGACAGCAAAAAAACTGTCCGTCCGTCCGTCCGTCCGTCCGACCGCCCGTCCGACCGCCCGTCCGTTAAAACCTATTTGAAATAAATGAAATAAAAAATTGCAGCTTTCATGGAGTATCAGATTGGAATGCATCAATGACATTCCGCGCCGCGATTTGACAGCAGAATTTCTGTGAATTACGTCGCATTGTCGGAACATGATGGAGCAGTTATAACCGTTAAATTTGTGTTGGTATTTCATTGAAAATATTTCTTTTTTTCACCAAGTGCTGTACAATATGTAATGAGTTTTACAAAAAACGACTGAGATATGTTAATTCGGAGAGAAATTGTAGTATAAATAGTATGACACAACGATCAACTATAGGCGAGCAAGTACGTGCTGTTTAGCACCACTAGTTTGATATCGCACTGGAATGGCAGTATTTCGAACAGATCGTCAAACAAATGAACTCTTCACTCCAAACATGCGAATAGTATATCCAAATTCATATTTATTATTCGTTATTATTTTTCCTTTTAAAAACAAATTAAACTACAACAATACAGATCAACGGAATTTCAACTTTTCTCAACTTTGGTGTGACACACCTAACAATGGCCACATCAATTGTATCCAAGATCTTTTGAATTATTTACTATCAGTATATAAATTATTCAAAAAAGTTTTTTTTTTTGAAAACGCTCACGTTTCTCGTTCCATATTTCCTTCAATCACATCATCCACTACTTTTGCACCAATATCTTTACAGCAAAGGTTGTAAAGAATAAAATTTACGTGAAAACAACTTATTTGTTATTTTGTCTTATAATGAAACAATCTTTAAGAATTTTCAATGTTTGAACAGTTTCAATTTTGTTTTTTGCGTACCTTCTCTGACTACAAAAGTAAAGTTTCGAGAGTATAACACCTTATCCACCAGAAGTTAATATACCAGTAGAAGATATAAGATACCAGAAGATATCTTCATATGCAACTGTAAAAAGACTCTTATAACAACATTAATTACGGAATCAGCAAGAATTCAGTTAATTTATAATACTTTTAATACATATTGAGACGAGACATTAAGAAAATAAATAAAGATTGAATGCAGTGAATCATTGCAAAAACATGTTAGTCGTAACCAATAATAGAGCATCATTTGTGATTACAAAATTCTCCGGTTACGCAAAGTAAAAGTTTCTCTGAAATTTTGTCCGCTGATCGCGTTTGTGATATTCATTGGAATACACGAAAAAATACCGAGAACAAGCGAATTCATCTATGTCCAAAACTAGCAAGTGAAGTTGGAGGAGAAGCTCTTGGCAAGCAGTAAGCTCATTGTGGGACTTAACAGGCCAGCGCTTCCTCATCGAACGGCGCCCACGCAGGTCACGAACGGGGGGGGGAAGAGGCGGAAGGGCACAGCGCCAGAATAGACAGCGTCGGAAGCGATGGGGTGGGTTGGAGAGGTTGCAAAAGATCGAAGACGGAGAAGAAAGAGAGAGCAGAGAATGCAGATGGTGGGGATGGAAGTAAACATACTGGTGATGGGGAAACCAACTTGTAAAAGCTAGGATGGTGAGTGGTGTTGAGTTGTCAACGAGGTGCTGGAGGTAGGGCTGGTGAAAGAGGTGGTGAGGGTTAATGGTGATGTTGAGGGGTGAAAGTATTGTTGAGGGGACAAAGTGATGTTGAGGGGAAAAATGGTTGTGTTGAGGCGGAAAATGGTTGTGTTGAGGGAAAAGTGGGGTTGAGGGTAAATAATGGGGTTGAGGGGTGAAAGTAGTGTTGAGGGGTGAAAGTAGTGTTGAGGGGTAAAAGTGGTGTTAAGGGGTGAAAGTGGTGTTGAGGGGTGAATGTGGTGTTGAGGGGTAAAAGTGGTGTTGAGGGGTGAAAGTGGTGTTGAGGGGTGAAAGTGGTGTTGAGGGGTGAAAGTGGTGTTGAGGGGTAAAAGTGGTGTTGAGGGGTAAAAGTGGTGTTGAGGGGTAAAAGTGGTGTTGAGGGGTAAAAGTGGTGTTGAGGGGTAAAAGTGGTGTTGATGGGTGAAATCGGTGTTGAGGAGTGAAATCGGTGTTGAGGAGTGAAATCGGTATTGAGGGGTGAAATTGGTGTCGAGGTGCGAAAGTGGTGTTGAGTGGTGAAAGTGGCGTTGAGAGACGAAAGTGAGATGGATCAGAGGTGAAAGTAGGGCAGTGGTGGTCGCGGCGCAGGGGCGGTGGAGACGGCAGCGGCGCCAGAGGGAAGAGTGCGGGTGCGGCTAACAGGAGGGGCTAGCGAATGGATGTAGGCGGTTGGATGCTCAAACAGCGCCGCAGCCCAGCGAGGTCGCTGCGGTCGCCTCCGATGCGAGTTAATTACTTAGATGTTGCGGCCTCTTCGGCCTCCCGCTCCGTTGCGTTGCGTTGACCTCCGACCCCGACTCGCTACTCGCTCCCTCTTCGCCGCTCTTAACCCCTCGCACCCCCCCCCCATCATCCACCCATCCGCTTCGTGGGAACAACGGATGAACGCTATTCTTACCCCAGGACAGTCTACATATTCCACGCAATGTTGTTCTACTCTGCATCAAACACGCGTACTCTCCTACGTTTCTGAATCACGTGATGTCGGACTCGCCACATTTGTTTAACAGTCGCATACTAACGGACTGGGGGCGGGGGTAGTCAACGACTGACCAAGCCTAGTTATTGCTTGCATCTTTCTTTACGTGAGGAGTTATTTTTTCGTCGTTCTAAGACTTTTATTATTAGAAGTAATAGTTTCATCTTTTAACGCTTATTGGTTGACTGAAAAACAACTTGTCTTCATGCGGTATCGCTTCTTGGAAATTCCAGCGCTCCCTTACAGTCAGGTCTGTTCACAAACCGTTGAAATCTTATTTCAGCAACTGTTGGTGTAGAGAACAGTGTTGCAGTCGGAACAGTGCAATCAATGTTGAATTAGTTCTTAAAAACACGTGGTCATCAGTATCACTGGGGAAGGAATCGCAAGAACAGAAAATGTTGAAAGTATATTGTAAGGAGTCGAAATTAGATGTTACATTTCGAGCATACTTGATCGGTCAAGACAATATGTATAGATACGGCCTACTGGAAAAAATCATTGATTGGTAATGTTGTGATATATTTAATATGATAAATGCAATGTGATTTCGGGGGATATTTGATTGAGGAAAATATTACGGAAAAGTAAATATACTAGAATATTTGGGAGAGTTCATAGAGAAAGGTCTACATGTGTAATTGAACATAAAGGAAAGACTTTTCGTTATTTGAAAGGTGAAGAAGGTAAACCTAGATAATGTTCTTAAAAATTGTTAAATTAATTTAATGTTGTATCCTTCTTTTCAGTTTGCAAACAATATTGTGCAAAGTTTTTTTATTATTGTTAAGAATAAATATTCTCTTTTATTTTGAAATTGAAAGCGTTTTGATTTAATATTTCAGTAAATTACCATTTTCAAATATATGGTGAATGTCATAGAATCATCGACTCTAAACAAATATTTAATAGAGAAAAGAATAAAAAACATCTTAATTTATAAAGTTATACCTCAAAAAGTGAAAATATTTGATCACGAACATGCAGCAATTGTTGTAATATATTGCTACACACATGGATCTTTGATTCATATGTACATATTCACTTTCCTCACTCTTTAAATTCAAAATTCCACCCCATACCTCACTACTCTATTCTCATTTTTCACTCCCTCTCACTCCATCTAAATTATTAACAACCACATATTTTCTGTGTATCCTAATAAAATTGTTCAAATAAAATATTTAAAAGAGATTAGCCGCGCTCCAAATAAATGTTAAAATACTTACAGCTATTTTTGTACTGTTGTCATTGTCATGTCTACAATATATTGGCCTTAATAATAATTACAATTGATGTTTATATCCTATTGTACTTTTACACTGTTTCTTAATACTGTCAATATTATATTTTAAATTACTGGTACCATTGACTTACAGCCTATTGTGCTTCTCTGCTGTTACAAATGTTTGTATATTTATGTAAAGTGCTAATGTATACCAAACGTAACATTTCTGTACCGCTTCTGGAAAAATTTTACTTTTCCACCTACTTCTTCCCCCTTTTCTTCACTTTTTCTTCCTTCCCTTTCCTTCACAGTCTTCCCTATTTATGTCTTTACGACCCTTTCCCCTAAACGCCTCATCTCTTCACCTTCACTACTATGCATACCATATTCTTCTATATTAATGTTCGGCCATAAGCCGCCATCCTGATTGAGGTTTTTCTGGGTTTACTCAATTGCTTAAGGCGTACGCCGGGATGGCCCCTTGCTTTGCACTCCCAGTCATAAATGTACAGTTTGTCCCCCCTTTAATCTCTCTCCTTTCTTCTTTCTCGTTCGTATTTTCTACTTCATTTTCATTTATGATTCCCTTCTCTCATTTTTCTCTTCTCTTCCATTTCTATACCATAATTCTGTTCGGCCCTAAGCCGCCATCCTGATTGAGGTTTTCTGGGTTTACTCAATCGCTTAAGGCGTATGCCGGGATGGTCCCTAGTTTTGCACTCCCAGACGTAAATGTACAGATTTCCCTCCCCTCTTATATGTTACTATTCTGTATCAATGTAGACTCAGTGGTTAGGCGGAAGAGCAGGCCCTATGGCCTGAGCCTCGCCATTAATAAAGACATTATTATTATTATTATTATTATTATTATTATTATTATTATTATTATTATTATTATTATATTCCTCCATTTTGCAATTAATTCTTTCTGAGGTCCGACGTAAACATCCCCGATTAACGTTCTTCGGGTATCAGTGTGGTGTTCGTACCGAACTTAGCTACCAATTTGATTACTGCTTGAATTTTTGAAGTCCCATTCCGTTGTTCCTCTCAGTGTTTTTCCCTGATTAGTTTCCAAACGTTTGACATTGATAGAAACGATAAAGTTTTTCTGATATTTTTGATTATACTTACTTTACGCTTAAGTTTTCAATACCACCTTGCATCACCCTCTGTTTCCGTGTATCATCACATCTCTACCTCGTCACAAAATCACACATCCTCCAAATCATCACTCTCCTTCACGTACACTATTCATCATCATCATGTACCTTCACATCAGGACTGTTCTATTCACATCAACGATCCCTTCCATACATCACTCACTTCCAAACAACACGTCACATCAGCAAGTATTACACTCATCATTACACGTTACATCTCATTATCTCTCTCTCGTAAAATAATTACACCGTCTCTCAATTAAAATAATATTAATTATTATATATATATATATATATATATATATATATATATATATATATATATATATATATATCACACCTACATCACCACCATTCATGTCTCTAAATCAGCACTCATAACTACGAGTACTCCTTTCCAGAAATCGTGGATTCATGTATCCTCACTAGTGTTCACTCATTCCCACGGACATCAAGATTTCATCATAAATTCGCGCAGGTTTCCCATTTCTTTAATTTCTCAAACATCTGTAGTCCACCGCGTATTTCCCTACAGCTTAATATAAATTTTAGTTAACACCTTCATTTTTCAGTCCATTTTTCACATCAATTCTCGCCCCCTCCCGCCCTTCGCCCCATCTGCACCGCCCTCAGAAGCGAGAGCCCGCTCCACCCCCAGGGTCCGAGTGGACCGGACGCAGCAAGCCCCTCCGAGCGGCGCGTTCAACGCTGATTAAAATTTCACCAGCAGCCTCCGTGGGAGGGGGCGAGCAGGAAAAACGTTTTATAATTTCATCGAAGCGGCCACCTCCATACCCTGCTCGTTCCACTCTTCCTTCCCCCATCCGCTCTTCCTTTTTTACCTGCCGCCCGATACGACACTTCCAGAAGAGCCATGATTACACACCCACTCGTTATTGAAAGCCGGATTGAAGCGCCGAAGCGATGTTCAAGTCATTAAGCCCGCAATATCACAGAGGCGATTTCGGAACTAAATGTGTTTTTAGTCCTGGGTAGTATTAGCGAACAAAAATAATTATTTTAATGTAATAAATGAAATGAATTGTTTTGGTGTAATTATTATACGAGGCAGGAACATGTTGAATGCATTGTCTGGTTTTCCAGAGAATTTATTTTCTCGCAAAAATTCACCAAATACCCGTGATATTGCAAACAGTTAATAAATGCTCTTTACATATGAGACTGATGAATGTTTTCAAAGTGAAATGTACCTTCACTTGCGGAAATATGCTTCTTCTCCGGTTGACTGTGATAAATGACTATTTCAGTTGACAGCTCTTTAATGTTTACACACTCATCTTCCACCACAAAAAATGACTTTATGTACAAACAAACTTATTTCTAGTATTATTTGACATTTCCGGGTTTGCAGGCCGTGGTCTAACGGAGATTTGTCCGTACGTTTCTCTTGCAACTGTGGCAGGCATCCTCAGTGGCGTTGCTGGCGGGGGCCAAGTGTTCTACCTGGCAGCACGGCGTTGACTGACGCTCTCGCGTCTCTGGAGCCCGTATTACGTATTACACTAGTAGTAGGTTGAACGCTTTGCCCCCGCCAGCAACGCCACTGAGGATGCCTGCCACAGTTGCAGGAGAAACGTATAGACAAGTCTCCGTTAGACCGCGGCCTGCAAACCCCGAAATGTCAAATAACGTAGAAACCGGACGTAAAAGCTTATATTGTATGTTATTTCTAGTATCTTATGTTATCAGATAAATCACGTATGGTTTTCTCGAAAGATAAATGATTTTTTTCTAAAACGTTTCTATGAATTATAAAGTCTGATTCATGGTGTGACGTTTCTTCATATTATTGTTGACGCAAACGTTATGGAAAAGATATACTAACAATAAACCGTATTGAAACAACGAAAATGTTGACATGTTTCTATACATTAGACGTGCAATACAGAAAAAAGAAAAGAACCCTTCTTTTTGTACATACTTTATTTATAATATTGTCGATTTACTTCTGTTAACATGAATTACATACTTTTGTAAATTTTGTAAGAAACGCGTTCACGTAATGTTCTGTTATGCATTTGTCTTAAAATTTAGTAGTATTTTTACTCAATTCCGATTCACAAAAATCATGGTCCAGTTTACCAAAACATTTTTGGCCGAGTAGAAGCGGTGCGCTGTTTCGACGAACCATGTCGCGTCGCCATGTCACATCAGCCGCGTCGCGTCTCGTCACATCACATCAGTCGCCTTAGTCGCGTCAAATCACTTCAGTCGCCTTAGTCGCGTCAAATCACTTCAGTCGCATCCTATGCGTCACATCACATCAGTCAAGTCCTGTCACATATCGTATCAGTCGCGTCACATCTCATCAGTTGCGTCGCGTCACATCATGTCGCGTCACATCATGTCGCGTCTTTTGTCACGTCATATGTCACGTCACATGTCACGTCACATGTCACGTCACATGTCACGTCACATGTCACGTCAATCAGGACGCGTCACATATCGCGTTGCATCGCATTGCACCAATTCACGTAGCAACACATCACTTCACGTTCAGATCACGTAGCAAAATATCACTTCACCTTCGGGTCGCATCACATCGGATCGTGCCACAACAAATCAAATCGCGTCACACCTTTTTGTGTCCCGGCATTGCATCACGTCACGTTATGTTATATCACAAAGCATTATGTCGCTTCGCATCAGTCTTATCGCGACACTTCACGTCCCGTCGCGTCACATGTCAGTACTCCGAAAAAGCCTGATACATGTACACACCTAAGACCATTACAAACGGGATACAGTAGCTTTCTCTTTTTTCCCCATCAGTCCTATGTACGCAGAGAGCTTTGTGCTTTTGACAATCGTCGTGTGGGCGTTGCGCCATTGTTCGCTCTTGGGCGACAAGCGCCCACGAAGCCCCGCCCCGGTGCTCGCCCGTGGACGCCGCCGCCGCCGATCGCCCTCCCGCCCATCAGGCACCGCCCACTTTGCCTAGCTGCCACGCGGGCGGGGCGGAACAGACCAATGGCGACGGCGAAAGCGACTCCTACGCTGATGACAAATGGAACTCAGCTGGGAGAAAAAAATACTTGTTCCTCCATGAGTTAGTACGTGATCGTCATTATATAGATTTATTTATGTATTTATGAAGTCTAGTTGCATTTTCGAGAATAATACTTAAATACTTGGGAGCTTTAGCACGTTCGTAAATGAAGTGCTGACATTGAATGATAGCGGCTGGGAAGGGGAATAGATGTCAACCAAATGAATGGAGCAAATGAGACACATCGGCGTTGAACGCAGAGCGGTAATGACATGGTAGAAGAGAAGGCGAGAGAGCGAGCGAATGGGACTGAAGGGCAAATAATTTGAAATCCTATTACGAACTGAACTGTATGTCAGTAGAGTGGTATGGTAGAAGCTTTTAAGAACCAATAGGTATAAGAAAAAAAACAGACGAAAAGTGAGTCGAATGAATAGTGACGCCGTTCGTTACCTATTATTGCGAAATGTATGGAATATGACGACAATAGAGATAGTTTACTTTAGTTTAGTTTAGTTAATGCCTTATTTTATGTGGTAAGACTGGGATCATAAGACCCACCCTTCCATCCTAGATTCGGGAGACGAAAAAGGCGATTTGAATTTAGCTCAAAGGCTTCTTTTAGGCTTGAGGAACTTTTACACGCAGTAAACCTACAACATGGGACAGTCGGCTTTACCTTCACTCCGAAGGAAGGCGTACGAAGGATTTTTTTTGCCTTTAAAAATCCACAGCTTTGGCTCCGTTCGGGTTTGAACCCGCAAACTTAGGTACAACAGCCCGACACGCCAACCGTTACACTTCGGAAGCCGCGGATATAGGGAGGCTTGCGAAAATAACGCTTTGGTAGAGGGAGGATTGGAAACGAGGAAGGGGAGGAAGGGGAGGAAGGGGACAGGGGAAAGGCGGGGGTTCTCGAGGACTACTGGCATCTGAAAGATCTCACCGCAGAGCTGGATGGGCCGCGGGGGCGGGGCGGAAAGGCACTGGAGTGGGGCGTAACGACGTGACGCTGCGCCTGAAAGCAGCAGGAAAGCGCGCTCACCGCGAGGGTAGCTACCGGACCACCGACGCGCGGGCGCGAATCGAATCGGACAGGACAGAGAAGGACGGGAGCGGATGATAAAAGATAAGCAAGGAGGCCGGGAGAGAAATGTTGATAGAAGAGGTTTGATTGATTCGCGATTCCAGGCGCGTCGGCTGGTAAGTACATTTGTGTCATTACCTGTAGTGCATGCTTTTATCGTGGGAGGTGGAGTTGATCTTCTTCCGTGGGATGGTGCAATTCTGCGTCTACCTACAGATCAGCTTGGCAAGTTTTTACCATGCGGGTAACTTCTACCAGCGGGGCACCGCCGCAGCCAACACAAACTTCAAGCTCCCGACAAGTCTTCTGACATGTGTAGTAGTGTAGTGCATGTGAGTGTGAGTGTCAGAGTGTGTAAACAAGTGGATGAGATGAAGACAAGGAAGAAGAAGGAAAGATCGCGCGTGGTCCGTGGCCCGTTTGCTACGATACTACTCCGCCATTCGCCCAATGTTGAACGGAGAAACCTCTGAAAACTATCCATCAGAGCAGCCGACCTCTACAATTCTCCTCCAGACAGCGGCTGACTTCGATCTAGTGGACAAACCAGTGTCGAAAACCCTGCCACCGTCAGAACTCAAACAATAGGAGCTCCCGGTCAGAGGCGCTGCAGTGACATCAACTGAAGCCCTGAGCCACTTAAGCGGGGCAGAAGGGGGCAGAAGGGGGCAGAAGGGGGCAGAAGGGGGCAGAAGGGGGCAGAAGGGGCGTGAGCGGCTGACAAAGACAAGGAAGGAGAAGGTGCGAGTTGCGAGAGCAATGTTGAAAGAATGGGAGGCGAGGATGAAGCAGAGACGGCGGAGACGGCCAGGGGCGGAGTGGAATCAATTAAAGGCCGGTATTTACAAGGAAGCAGGAGCGGAGGTGGGGTGGGCAGCGGTGGACACAGCCGGAACAACCCGTGGGAGGGGGCCGAAATGGAACGTAACGAACAAACATGGCGGGAGAGAATGTGCAGGAAGACGCAGGAATGGGAGAATAGGTAGAGGCTATAGACAGGAGCAGGGAGTTATGAGAACGAAATCAGAGGACGAGAAAATAGGCGGTGATGGATGTGATGCAGTGGGTGCGATGGGCACGAAGAGAAGTGCGACCAGCAGAAGACAGAACGGTGAAAGGGGTGAAAAAGGAGCGGAGAGGGCGAGGCGGGAGGGGGAGATTCGGAGGAGCGTGGGCGCAGTGGAAAAGGGGCGTGGCGAGGTGTGGCACGGGCGTTGGCGCGGACGGAGCGAGGGTGGTGGTGTGACAAGCAGCAAGGTGGTTTCGGGGTGCCCAGGGTCGTGTGCGAGGGAGGGGAGGTAGGGTGGAAGGGGCGGGGCGGGGCGGGGGGGGGGCGGGCCGAGGTGTGGCACGGGCGTTGGCGCGGACGGAGCGAGGGTGGTGGTGCGGCGAGCAGCAAGGTGGTTGCGGGGTGCCCAGGGTCGTGCGCGAGGGAGGGGCGGTGGGGCGGGGCGGGGCGGGGCGGGCGAGAGCGTGGGCGTGAACGAGCGCTGGGACACGGAACAGAGGCGCACGGCGCCGCTGGCCGCCGGGGCCCCGCCCGCGCCCTCTATGATTAATGGCGGAATTTCGCGAGCAGCAGCGGCAGCCGCGCCGGCGGAAGAGGCGGGGGCGCCCAGGGAGGCAGGGAGGGGCGGGGTCGAAGCCACGACTGCGGGTGGGGGCGTAGCGACGGTAATGCCGTGTCGCGAGGGCGAGGCAGGGGTGCGGCGACGCGGAGCGGAGGGCGCGGCGAACGGGTCGAGAAGGCGGGTCAGGGCAAGGGATGAGAGGTTTCGGAAGGGCGGGGCGAGGCGGGGCGAGGCGGGGCGAGGCGGGGAGAGGCGGGAGAGGCGGGGAGAGGCGGAGGAGAGGCGGGGCGAGGCGGGGAGAGGCGGGGCGAGGTGAGGCGAGGCGGGCGAGGCGAGGGCGAGGCGGGGCAGGCGGGGCGAGGGGGCGAGGCGGGGCGAGGCGGGGCGAGGCGGGGCGAGGCGGAGGCGGGGCGAGGCGGGGCGCGGGGAGGCAGGGCGGGCAGGCGGGGCCAGGCGGGGCCAGGCGGGGCCAGGCGGGACAAGGCGGGGCGAAGCGGGGCGAGGCGGAGCGAGGCGGGGCGAGGCGAGGCGGGGCAAGGCGGGGCGAGGAGGGGCGAGGAGGGGAGAGGCGGGGAGGGGCCAGGCGGGGCGAGACGAGGCGAGGTGGGGAAGGTGTAAGGGGTGGAGCGTGGGAGGAAAAGTGTTGGCTGTGTTTCCTTTGGTCGGGGCAGAGCAAGGCGAGGTGATGGAGGAGAGGTGTCGGAGGAGAAGGGAAGTAGTGTCGAGAGGAGGGGGAGTCGGAGGTGGCAGCTGACCGCGGCCGCTGGGAGCTGAGTGGAGAGGTAGCTGCCTGCCTAGCCGACTGCAAGAGGATAAGCGCCGGTTCCACTGCTGGGCTCCCGGTCGTCGGGTAGGGGATTGTTCGCGTGTAATTTCTCTTTCTGTTCACCTCTTGCGCTTGCGAGAGGTCGTTTTACAACTAGTAAGTTGTGTTGCTACCGCGAATTGGTTTTGTTCAGAGAGATAAATTATCAGGTTTACTTTGGTGACGTGAAACCATGTGTAATGTAAGTCAAAGAACACTAAAAATTCTCAGTCGTTATTGTTTTTGTATAGAAAAAGCAACAAAACCACATTATTTATATGACATATTATATGCGTATTATATATCTGGCTCGAGTCTAAGCACTGCAATTTGAGGACATAAAAATTTTAAAAAATGTGAAAAAATGTCGTTTCCACGGAGGTAGAAGGCAGCTGGGAGGAGGGTGGGGCAAAACCGAAAATCGAACCTAGACTAAAGAAATTAGAAAAGTAACTAGTACGAGAAAGCCTATGCCATTCTGTTGCTCCACTAGTTACTTTCCCTTATACATACGTACATACGATACGGAGTAATATTCAACTGATTCATTAATTCGTGATTCCAGGCGCGTCATCTGCAAAGGTCATTACGTTCCGTTCAGTAAGCGTCATGTATGTTTTATCGCGAGAGGGGGCGGTGATCTCCTGCAGGATGACAGATCCGGTGCAGATCTTCATTTCGGCTTGCCTCCAGGTATCTCTCATCATGAGGGCACCGCCCCGCCGGGTCAAGCTCTAAGCTCCTTACTGGCCTCCCGACCTATGTGGCAATTTAGAGCATGTAACCGTGCGTGAAAGTAAGAGGACAGGATAGGTCAAGCAAGAGCAAGGCCCGTTTGTTAGGTACTGCTCCGGCATTCGCCTCGTGTTGAATTGGAGAAACCGCGGAAATCTAGCGACTACAGCAGCCGGCTGCTAGCATTCTCCAGACTGCGACTGACTTCGTTCTAACTGGTGAGTAGAAGTGCTTCGAATGAATTCCAATGAAGTTTTTCAAAATATCTAAATTTTTAGTAAAACTGAGCATAAAATTATGCTCTTCCACAAACGCTCAAAACGACATTCTCTCAAAAATGGATTCACATTTTTCAAAACAATTACATAAATACGAAGGTTTTATTCTTCTGTAACATTCTTTGTGTTGTTTTTTTTTTGTTCTAGCATTCGGGGTCCAAAACATTGAGGAAATGTAAAAAGATGTCATTTAGGCAGAAATACAGGGCAGCTAGAAGGAAGGTGGGGCAAAACGAAAAATATAGCACCGAGAAGAGAGATTAAGAAACTGAATAGTGCGAAAAAGTCTGGGGTATTCTGTTGCACCACAAGTTATTTTCTATTCTTATATTTGAAATCAATGAATTAAAGTCGTTATATCAACTTCCAGCATATTTCTATAGAAAATACGCAAAAATAAAATTTTGTTGAACTTTCATATTTATCACTCTTTTGGTGGTCTTTTTTTGGAGCATGCGATTTTTCTTTGACCAAAACTTGTTTTACCAAAACTAGTTTTCTTCAACGAAAGGACAATAAACTCTCGCAAATGCAAAATACTTTTTTTTAACGTTACAAAGCCACCTTTTACCTTTATTCAAACGATTATATTTTATTTCGCTCAAGCCTTAAATGTTCGTTTCTCGCGGATTACATAAATAACGTTATCCGTTTCCGCCTATACTTCATATCGAACTCTTTGTTCGAAAAAATGTGTGTTTTCACCTAAGACCGTGTCGACGGTCAGCTAATGGCCGATAGCGCCGAGGCAACGGAACCGGGGATCACACAATGTGAATGACCGTGGCGAAGGAAGTGGCCCGGGCAGAGGAAAACAATTCGTTTCTCATCTCCGGTTGAACAAGGGAGACAGCCGTGTGATGTATTATTTTCATCCGCAAGCAGCGATATTGGACGGCGGCGAGCACGCGACGGGGCACTGCACAATCGATTCGCCCACACAATCGACTCGTGGCGGTGCACTGTGGCTGATGAAAGTTTCGTATCGATTGAATTTTAGTGATTCCGGGGGCGTCAACTACTATGGTCATTGGTCTCGTACATCTCGTAGTGCGTTTTTTCACTCGGAAGGTGGCGGTGGTCTTTCCTCGCTGTATGGCGAGATCCGGCGCCGACCTACCGTACCGTTGGTTAGTGGGGCTTTCCCACAACGGGGCATCGCCCCAGCCGGGACAAGCTCTTGGTTTCCGAACGAACTCCCGGGATATGTGGTAGTGTAGTACATGTAAATGTGTGTTTGTGTAAAGGGAGAGGATAGGACAAGGAAGAGGAAGGAAAGATCGCGCACGGTCCGTGGCCCGTTTGGTAAGGTACTGCTCCGGCATACGCCTGGTGGATCGGAGAAACCACGGAAACCGACAAACTATTGTCGACCTGACAAACTATTGTCGAAAATCCTTGCACAGGCGGGACTCGAACCTAGCACCTCCCTGTCAGAGGCACTGCAGTGACATCCTCAGCCATCTCTCATGATAAATATTTCGTATCCTTTACTCCTAATCTTGACACGTTTTTTCTCGGCAAATATTTTTCTTTACCGTGTGAAAAGGCACGTGTGATGGCAAAATCGCAGTTTAAGCTTCGCACATTGTGGAAGATATTAGGTTCGAAGAACAGTAGCGTCAGGATATGCATCTGGGTCGAATTCGATAATGGATGGATGAGAATTCTAGATCAACTAGAGCTCCAGAAGAGAATGGATGAGATTCTAGCGTCAAGAGATCTACACGACGTCAGAACTCTTAGTTCGCTATTTAAAATCTCAGTTGGCAGTTAATTATTTTTCTCAAATAGAGCAATGTTAATTTTCATAAGCATGATTTTAATTTAAGTATCTGGTATTTCGAAAATGGAAGAAGTTCATATTTTGAAAAACCTTTGCTATATCTTCATTTATAAAGATTTACTTCTTAATGCAATTAATTTGTCAATATTAGATTTTGAAATCATTATATGACACATGTTTTCAAAATATTAGTCGTTATTCCTTAACTTTGAGTAATATTGTTCCAATATAACTGAATTCAATGAATGTGTGTCAATATGCCGACACAATTGATCTGTCTGAAAAATGTTTCGTATATTTCACACCTAAGTTAATACATTCATCATGAGATAACTTCTTGTATCTACGAGACTGGAAACAAATTACTTCAGTGGCATAAATGCTTGAACTTACTACAATCAACTTCTATTGAGTGATAGGGTAAAAAAAATTGAAAACCCTGAGGAAAGATAAGAAAAGGATAAATATGGAATTATTCTTATTTCTAAGCTTCAGAGAGCAAATTTTTTTCATGATATGATATAGACTAGAATAGTTGCAGAAGTCAGTTCAAACAGAGGACGGGATGCATATTTATTCCTCAATGAGGTTCCTGCCTCAGTAATATCTAGAACTACTTTGAGTATCCTGTGCTTATAATTTTTATTTTTAGATTTTTCCCCTATAATACTACTGGTACTTAATTCAAAACTATCTGAAAATAATCATGAAGTACAATCATTCGAATTCGTGCAGATAAATTACCAGTTGTATGTTAATACAAACAAACCGGATCAGCAATTTAATGGTTAGTACAACATATCAAATAAATTGTCAGAACAAACAATAACTTTTTTCATTTTGTACTAAATTTCAATATCCTTATTAACGTTTTAACGCAGTTTTGGATGTACACCATATTTAATATAAATGTAATTTATATTTAGTTGCAAAGTGCACAAACATCTAACTAAAACAGGATTGTCCTTGCTAAAAGTTTTCTCAAAATTTCATTATTTATTTTGCATCGCATCTAAAATGAACTTTCCGCTGTCCAATCGTTAGAAATAGTTGACGATAGCTGGAAAGACATCAAAAATGTTAAAATCCAAAAAATATATACATTTTATTAAGATTATTTCTCTCTTAAGAACAACGTCACACGAATCCTGAAGCGAATCATTGTAACTATTCATCAACCAGTTACTCGTCCCGACTCCAATCACCGTAGGGCACTTTCACCTGCAGATGGCGATGTCTTCACAAGGCCAGCAAAGCGATCACTCATCAGCCTCGTGCCGATGTCATGTGTAACATGAACCAAGCAGTGTGCACATGAATGGGCATATATTCTGAAGTATCAAAGAAAAACAAATATTTTGTTTAAATCTTACAACTCGAAATAAAGAAAAATTATGGCACTATGCCAATTACTTTTTATTATATGAGGGGCTGATGTTATGATTTTTCATGCGTTCCGCACAGTTTCATAATTATTATGAAATAACTGTAAAATATGTGCAGAAGTATACAAAAAATTAGAGTACAACATAATTGTTATTTCCTGGCTCATCTTCAAAACTTAATTTAAAATACTGAAATAGTGAATACTTTGCTTGTTAGGAAATAACATGCAATTCGTCATTGCAGCTAGAACTGCATTAGAATAATATATAACACTAGCAAAACTGGCCGTCTTCCCACAGCATCCTGCACCTAGCTATCGCCCCATCGCTATCGCATCGCTAATCGATCGCTATCGCCCCATCGCTATCGCCCCATCGCTATCGCCCCATCGCTATCGCCCCATCGCTATCGCCCCATCGCCCCATCGCTATCGCCCCATCGCTATCGCCCCATCGCTATCGCCCCATCGCTATCGCCCCATCGCTATCGCCCCATCGCTATCGCCCCATCACTATCGACCCATCACTATCGACCCATCACTATCGCCCCATCGCTATCGCCCCATCACTATCGCCCCATCACTATCGCCACATCACTATCGCCCCATCACTATCGCCCCCTAGCTCAGCATTATTTTTGTCAACTCTACAGACTACATTCCCCAGCTCGTCCTGTCCTGCTCAACTCCGCCCCGGGTCACATGGCAACGCCCAGCAGCAATGACACCCAGGTGGATTGGTAATTGAATTAAAATGAAGCGCCATCTTGTGTTGCACTGCCATATAGTATTTATAACAAAATGAGCAGCACAAAAGCCTTCCTCATAAAAAACACGTAGATGTGCCAACTTTCATGAAGACCGGTCAAATTGTGTTGGAGTTTATCGATCTCGAAAAACACAACATCCATTTTACTGTTTCCATATCAACAGCTCGGTGCACATTATATCGACATCTTCATTGTATCTCCAATGATTGCAGAGCACTCACTCAAGAAGTCCACGAGATGTTAACGAAGTCAACAAGCCAGTTACTCTGAAGGTGCAAGTTTCTTTCCGATGTTACATGTAATATCCCCAGAGCGCAATGCGTTTATTGACAAGTATATTTTCTGAATGGGGCGGGTGTTTTCTGCTCGACACTAGAAGTGGGTTCCTCCTGAAAACTCCATTTTATTCGGTGACATATTCTCAGCAAGGTTTTCCGGAGTATTAGTTTGCCTTTGCCTTCTCCAGGGGGTGCTCTTGAGCCAATTTACACGTCCTATTCAATCACTCTGAAGTACCAAAAAACTCAATGCATGTTTTATGTCTGATAACCCACAAGAAAAGGATGAAGATAGCAATATTTTTCATTAATCAGTATATATTATTTAGATTTTAATTGTACATTAAGGTTATAATAACTCAAAAAAATATTACCTAAAAGATAACCTCAAAATCTCTATCAAAAAAGAAAGGTAATCGCTTTTCAAGGCAATTTCTCCGTGGGATCAAAAAAATCTATTTACAATCCAACGTTGGATCAAGCCAAAAATTGCAACTACCTTGATTGCGTCTTGAGCAACGCATATGAGAACGATGTTGAAATTACACTCCATCGATTCCAACAAATGTGCGGCACAATAAGGGGTGCGCTCTCGAAGACAAGAAGAGAGACGCAACTAAAAATGATAAAGCGATGCCAGTACTAGTTTTGCTGCATGGAAGTCGTATGCATGGAGTCATGGGTATTAACGATAAAGAAACGTAGCAATTCACAGCTTCCAAAATAAGGTTTATAAGAGCAGTGCAAGGCAGTAGCCTCGTAAACCAAATCAGACCCGAAAGAATCTAAAAAGACCTCAAAAAGTCCGACCCCACTACCTACCCCCATACTATAACCTAACAGGTGGAAAGACGGATCCTGGTTGGCCAAGGCAACAATGAAGTGAAAACTGAACAAGACGTTTGGCCTAAACCGTGAAAGAAAGAAGACGTTATTATTTTAACATTTTAAACATAATTATTCTTTCTAAAAAAATAAATTTCATTAATGTGTATGGACTTGGCATTTCGGGTCAATTGTGTGACTTTGCCGGTTAGCTCACTGTGTCCCCAATTCCTGGGACTACTTTATTTCCCTCGCTTATGGGGGAAGAAACATGTGGTGAACATGAATTCTCTTTATCGTAACTAGCAAACTCCTTCAGACAGGGTTTCTTCGTCACACGGCTGCAGGAACTCAGACGATTTTAAAGGAAAGATACAACTCTATTTTAGTCTAGACCGGGAATCGATTTTGTAAATAATTTATCTAAATACTGCTCAAAGGACACAAAATTCTCAATTTTACGAATCAAACCAACTCCAATTATTTGTGCATACTTCCGTCTAGACATTAGCAATAAGTGAGTATCCCGGTCACTCTAGCTGTGCTCTGCATGCCCCATGCCATAACCCGGCCAGGACACAGGAGGGACATACGCGCGAGGAATTTTATTCCATAGCATCAAACAAAACTTCTTCGTGCCGGGGAACAGAATGGGGAAAACAAAAAGAAAAAAAACACATGAAATTACCTATTAAAGTAATTTTTTAACAAAAACTCAGAAATTTAACATTGTTTTTATTTATCATCATTTATTATCATCACGATAATTACCAAATAATTTTCGAAAATATTTGCAAAACTATACAAATAATCAAAATAATATAAAACTGTTTCTATACAATTAGAGACTATACTGGGCATCACAAGGAAAGTAACATTAATTTTAACAGTGAAATTTAATGCATTATTAATCATTTGGACTGTACAAATCTAAATAACCCGAAACAAGTATTGCACCACAGCGTCCGGGTCAATGATCCCATCTTGATCATGTTTTTCGTCCAGTTTTTCTGATCAATTGAGCAAAAGTTGAGATGGCATCTTCTTTTGCTTTTGGACATAAATGTAACTTCATTTTCTGTGCACGTCTTCTAGAATTCAGTGGGAAATATAGTTATTCAAATTATCGTTTCCATGTTGTCGTGGCTGGAAGTATTATCTCTTGACGAAGGACATCATGGATAAGAGCCCAAATTTATTGCTGATTTATCCTTGAAAATAGATTTTACTACATTGGAGCTTTTTTTACAATCCTTGCAAAGAACGCTAACTTTTTTTCTGTTTTCAAAATTCAAGTAGTATATGGCTCAGTGTAGGGATCACAGAATTTTGAAAACGTGCAAATAATTCACTTTCCCATAGCAAGTCACACACAGTTTTTAACTGTTTTTGACGTAAAATAAATAAAATTTAAAAAAATATAATCATCAGATCAAACAGAAACTTGGCTGATATTTCCTCGAACACATTTCCAAAATCATATGTGAAAAACAAAATAATTTCCTCCTTCCAAACGTCAAAGCAATCGTCCTAAGTTCTAAGCTCGCACTCCCGATCGGAAGAGAACCACCCATCCCACTCCAATTACTGCTGAGCGCCACCACGTAGACACGCGCGATATGTTAACAAGGTCAACAAGCCGGCCGGCTGTAGCAGCACGCTGCTTGCCCATGTCATGCGGAACACGGGCAGGAGGCATGGCGCGCATTGACAAGGGCACAGGTCGTCCGTTTGTTCTGCTCTCGCTACCCACCGCCATTAGCGGGTATTGGAATCCGATGGCGACGCTTCTAAACGTTTTCAGGGAGCGTCCCGCGATTGAATAAGTGCAGACCCGTCCGCAAACGGAAGTTGAGGGATTACCGCATTCAATATGCAGTCTCTCTATCCATCAGGGCGAAGGATGTGGGTCGTGACGTCATGGGATATTTCTAGTTCGCTGTGGAATTTATGTATCTGGGTGCCAGTGGTGAAGAGACGTTATGAAAGATATAAATTTTGCGGGTGATATTGATAAATTGCACGTTCCACTGGCAGTGTTGTCGGTGTCGTACTTTTTTCGCTCCGGCTAGTTTAAGTAACGATTTACAGAATGAATATCGTGTCAAATGTTACGATGTGACATGTCTAAAGTTTTTCATCCCCCTCTCCTATTATTACAACTTTCGAGTGTATGACTGTGATCTAATTCATTTGCGTATCTCTTGTAATTATACATTTAAATTCATCTGTCAAGGGTAGTGTTCGCTGAAGGACTGTGACCGACGGGAAAAAGTGAAACTAGAGTACTTTATTTCCGTGACTGACATTTTGTTGTCGTTTTACTCACATAGTTTACCAATAGCTTGCTTAATCCGGGCAAAAACTAATAGAGAAATTCCTGTATTAGATGTCTCAACGCCAATAAGAATATAACCCACGTTTTTTACGCATAGTTCTCACGTAATAATTATCTGATTTGCGAATTTTCCGCAACAATACATTTATTTATATGTGGTATTTGTTTTTATGTTTTCGTATTTACAACACTTTCTTTGATTTAAGTCATATTTTTAATACTAGTGTTCGCAGATTTTACATATCGTGCTAACGTACCAAAGCTAATATGAATTTCAGTTTCAAATTTAAAATAAATTATATTATTTTTTATAAACCGTTTCTGAAATACTTTTTCGAAGGTCTTCCCATCTTCGCTATGCATTACATATCTAATCTGGTATTACACTGGCAATTTCTGTGCATTTACCACTTTTATAACATTTTTTTATTTTTTCAGTTCCAAATACTTCAAATGGAAGAATTCAGAATGATAACTAAACACGGGCATGAAGCACGCATCGCATGCCTCACAAGAATATAACCTGGCCTCAGTTTATGACTCCTGAAATCAAATAAAGGGGTTGCGCATGCATGTAGATATAATACAGAATTATCAGAGAATAAACAGTATTATCATTCTATATCTTTTGACATTTGAAGATAAGAATCTTGTGATAATACTACCATCAGCGAACACTCATTTATGCAGCAGGATGGGTGTCCTTTTACCAAAATTTTAATGTTTGTTTCAAAAATTGATATTTTTGGTGTTCATTGTTCATGCAAAATTTATTAATTAGTTGAAATAGTGGGAAAAGTTGAAATGTTCAGTGAATTATTGAAGGAGCTATTTATTAATGAAATTAAAAGAACAATTTCTGAAATTGAGTTTCTAAAACACGATGTTATTTGGAGAGTTCTGAGAAAACTCTGGAAAAAAAGTCTCTACGAAATATGTAGAGCTGAGTTATTGTAATGATATTAGACATTTTACTCCTTTATGTGAAAATGTTAACAAAATTTCAATCAGTATGCTCTGGGTTGCTTAAAAGTTCCCGAGTTTTTCTTCAACGTAAGTATACAATTGTTACTTTTAACAAGTGCTTAATAGAGACAGTTTTCACAGAAAAAAACAGTATTTTGGCACATTTTTTAAATGTCTATTTCTCCTTATAGCCTTCTACGTTGAAATTAATTACAACCACTTATATGGTTAATATATCAATGTATTAAATTTATTTAAATAGAAATGCAGGTGGTGTAATACACTACCCTGTGAGGTAACTCCCATCAGGGATCGATAATGTAAATATACATATATATTTGTCATTTTGGGTCGATTGTCCGACTTTACCGCCTGGCTAACGAAGTCCCCATGACTGGGTCTAGTTTAATTCCCAGCCTGGGGGTAAGAAAGATGAGGCAAACATGACGTCTTCTGTTCAGCGAAGTTAGCTTTTTTTGACCCACAGCTACAGAAACGGAGACTATTTTAAAGAAAAGCTACAACTATTTTTGCTCCGACCGGAAATCGAGCTCGGAATGTTACCACGAGAAGCCACCACGTAGGCCGTTACATGGCCTACGAGTCTCTTTAGTGACTATAAAGCAAATAAATTTCTTAAAGGGGGGCGATGAAAGATAAAGAGGTTGGCGTTTTGTGTTGTGGCGGTGTCCGCCACGTCGAAACGCGCGCCAGAAAGTTGGCGCGGCGTGACGTCTGCGAGGCTTAGCGGAGCAGCAGACCAGCGAGTGAGCCGGCCAACCAGGAGTGGGCAGCCGGCGCGCAAAGCCTCTGCTAGGGAGCGAGGCTACGGTGCGCGGGACTATATAGTCGGCGGCCGGCGGTGGAGCGGCAGAACTAAGTGAACGGTGAATTAGAGTGCCTCGCGAGTTGGAGAGTGCAGTTAGTGTTGACCCGGCAGTGGGATATTGGTTTCTCCTTATTTGTTCCTCCTTATTTATTCATCCTCCTCATGTATTTCTCCTTATATTGTGACTCGGCGTGAACTTGGACATCTTCTGCACGACTGGAAATTTGGCTTTGTAATTTCGGTATACTCTATTTGGCTCACAGAATTTTGGATGTTTTGTTGTAAGTCGGATTGACTGAGAATAAACAAAAACTTTATTGTTATCCTGTTATTTTCAATTCATAACATTTTGCACGGCGGGCAATTAAATTCGCCCCGTGGGCAACGCGCGCTGGTGGAGGGCAGCTGAAGCAGCAGCGAGCTCGCGACGCGCGCCAGCAGCGTTCAACTGTCGACGCGAGTCTCGCTGGGCAGCGGCGCGGGATATGGAAGGGGCTAGACGCCAACCTACACTTCCTACTTACCGGTAGCGGAAGCTCAGTGCATCAACTGATGTCACTGCAGCGCCTCTGACCGGGAGGTCCTAGGTTCCCACTCCCCACGGCGGCAGGATTTTCCACACTAGCTTTTCAGCTAGGTCGAATTCGGTCACTGTCTGGAGGAGAAATCTAGCGGCCGGCTGCTCTGATCGGTAGTTTTCTGTGGTTTCTCCGATCAACACCAAGCGAATGCCGGAGCAGTACCCTACCTCGGGAGCTTAGAGTTTGTCTCGACTGGGGCGGTGCCCCGTTGGTGGGAGAGTCCTGGTTAGGGGGAAACCCCACTAGCCGACGGTAGGTCGACGCCGGATCTCGCCATCTAGCGAGGGAAGATCACCACCATCTCTCGAGAAAAAACATGCACTACATTAACGGGACTAATGATCGAAGCAGTTGACGCGCCCGGAAACACGAAAAAAAATCAATCTATCACTTCCTACTTACAATTAGCAGTAGAACGCTGCTAAACGCGCGAACTGCAAAAACACAAAACCCGCACAGACCTTCGGCTACACCGAAAAAAAGAAAAGCCAGCAGAGCCCCGGACGTTATTCTTGAGCGCTTCCTTGAACGAGAACTGTTACACCGACCGTGATTTCGTTCACAGATTTGTCCATTGGCTGGACTCCGATTTAAACATAGACACTTCGAGATCACGAGCTTGAAAGAGGGAGTAACATTGTCCTCCAATTGGGAGGAGCTTCATTACGACTTAAACTTCTGGTATTATTGCTCCGAATTGGATAGTAGTGTCCTCCGTCAAGCTAGTGACTTTGAAGAGCCACTATGTTTAAATTTGAGTTAAGAAACATTTCGGAACTTTAATTAGTGCACGACTACTTATGAATTGGACTTGTTTTACTCTTACGACGCTTCAGGCATTTGAAATATTTTTACACGAGTGTAACGTTTAGGAACCATTACAAATAAACTTAAAATAAACTGTTATATTGTTACGTATTCCTTATTTTGGATACGTTTAAGTTGCGAATGGCTGCCTTATACTGACCGCGTATGACCGAAAAGATGGCTCAGAGCATCAACTGATGTCACTACAGTGCCTCTGATCGGCAGGTCCAAGGTTCGAGTACCGACGGTGGCAGAATTTTCGAAGCTAGCTTGTCAGCTAGGTCGAATTCAGTCGCTGTCCGGAGGAGAATTCTAGCGGTCGGCTGCTCTGATCGGTACCGTTCCATGATTTCTCCGATCAACACCAGGTGGATGCTGGATCAGTATCCTAACGAGCCACGGACACCGCGCTATCTTTCCTACCTCGTCCTTGTCCTAATCTCACCCTTTACTCACACACTGTTATAGTAACATGCACTACACTACCAGACATGCCGGGAGACCGGTCTGGAGCCTGGAGCTTGTACCGGCTGGAGCGGTGCCCCGCTGGTGGGAGGTACGTGGTTGGGGAAACCACCCGACGTGTAGGTCGGCGCCGGTTCATGCCATCCAACAGGGGACAGATCACCGCCCCCTCCCGAGGAAGAAACATGCACTATACTCACGGGGCTGATGACCTTAGCAGTGGAATCACTAACATGCGTGAATGGGTGCGCGTAAGGCGGGTACTCACTCTGCAGCTGCAGGTCGACGAGGCGCTGCAGCGTGGCGAGGGAGGCGGCGGCGGCGGCCGCGGCGGCGGCGGGCGGCCACGCGCTGGCGTCGCGCGCCCAGCCGCCGCACGCGTACGCGTAGAAGTCGCGGCAGGGGTCGGCGCGCCAGTCCATGGACGCCTGCACGCGGCGCGCCGCCTCCCAGCACTGCTCCTCGCGGCACGTGAAGGCGTCCGCGTTGGCCCCCGCGCGCGAGCAGCCCTCGTCGTCCTGCGGGCACACATACGGGTCAGCACCCAGCGGCACACGAGCGGTGCTTCGAGAGCACACAGGCACACAACGGTACAAGAGTCGTGCTTGGCGAGCACACAGGCACACGGGCACAGCACACAACGGCACACGAGCGGTGCTTCGCGAGCACACAGGCACACAACGGTACAACAGTTGTGCTCCTGGAGCACACGGGCACACGGCACTCGTGCACGGACCCAGCACACAACTGCACGAGAGTCGTGCACGGGATCAGCACACAGCGGCACACGA